>VXAZ01004042.1:1904988-1917145 GCA_013399875.1 Gymnorhina tibicen
TTTTTTCCTGTGTTACAGAAAGCTTATAAACTGTGCATGATAGATCTGGCTTACAGTGATTACCTCACTGGGATATTTGTAGCACGTATAGTGATCTGGGACACTGGACAAGCAAATTCTTGGAATAGTCCTCAGGTAGCTTTTATTGCCCTGCTGAGCTCTGTATTACCACAGTTGGTTGTGAGCTGAAAAAAAGAAGGTAATTTAAATATTGGTATAAGCATACATTTGTTTGAATGCATTATGGTATGTGCCAAGTGGTGTCACACAAATCGTAACTTGGACTGCAGGAAGGTGAAGTGACTTAATGACACCACTATACAAAACATGTAACACCACAGACAGTGAATCACACACAGAATCACACAGAATGAACTGGCTTGGAAACAACTTCTAAGATGATCTAGTCCAACCTAGGAGATTGCCTTCAAATCGCTACAACAAGGGTGTGGTAGCCACTGGGACTGGTGTCTGATGGCCAGCTTACACTCAAATTTATGTCACTGCACCAACACTACACTAAAATTAGGTTAAAGATGTCTCAAATCTTCCATCACACCTCCAACACTGGAGAGCTGTCTAAACTATGATGAATGGTACCTGATGTGGGGACAGAAATCCTTCTGAGTGTCCTCTATTCTGTATGTTCAGTCTTGTCCAAAATTTATCCTATTTTGATGATGAAAATTGGGATTTTGTGGATGGGAATGAGTCCTCAGAGGAAAAAAGTAGGGTTGTGATGGGGAGCTAAAGACCAGAATGTAGGGCACTGAAGTGTGAAAAGTCTTCAGTGTCTTCTGGAGTAGAAGCTTTCTGTGGGGAAAATAGGAGTTATGAATATTGCACTAGACAAGCCAACAAGCTACCCAAAATTGCAGGCATGGAATATGAGTGTTTGAAGGTCAGAGCCTTGGGCTAGGAGTATAAGACAGATAAATGTGCTGGCTGCAAGCTTGGAAGTCTCCAACCTGCATCTTTTGATGCCTGTAGTAGCCTATGTGCCACCATTGTAAAAATAGTAAAGAAATACTACATCTGAAAACCACAGAACTCTTTCAACTTGGACATTTTATTTTCTTGGTATTTGGTCTGCCTAATTTCTCATGGAGAAGGACCAAAAATAAAGGACCATATAGGTGACAAGATGGCCCTATCAGTTGTACTGACATTTGTGAAAGTATGCAAATGCAGAAGGATATTCACATACTTGTCATAATACTCAGATTGTGGTGGCATCTGATATCTCGGATAAATTTGGATAAAACTGAATGAATAGTATACCTGAATAAGACAAGACAGATGGTTTGTGTGATCATGACTGTTTTTGATACTGAAATGTATTTTATTTAATAAATTACTACTTTTCATTTTACCTAAAAAAGTAATTAGCATTTCAGCAGCACAGAATAGCTACTTAAAATAGATATAAAAAGATATACTCATGTTTACTTATTTTTTCTCTCTTTCTTTTACTTTTCAGGTAGTAGAACTTTCCCCATAAATACACATTAACAAGAATCTTGGAGCATGAAATTAAATATGTGTATACTTACATAAATATTTATAAAAGATATTATTTAAATGTTTACAGGTGATTTTTGTTTTATTTTGTTTTGGTTTTTTTTTAAAGGCTTTTTTAATTCAACCAAAATCTTCACAAGAAAATATATCCCATTGTCCCATTTTAAATGAAACACTGTCATGAGGTTCATGTCTCATCCTACTTAGCAACAAACTCATAAGAAATGAGTTTACTTTCTGGTCTGATGCAAGTGCTGTCATTTTTGTTTTATTCTTTTTGTGCTGTTAATATCTATTCTCCAAATCTAAATTGTTTTGCTTGGCTTCCAGAATTATTTTTTGTCATATGGCAATATGTTTTAAAAAATGAAGCAATAAGATTCTTTATTATTGATATTAGATATTAGCTTTAAGAAACCTCAATGAGGGCTGAAGCTGTGTAATTCTTAGTGTTTCACAAAATACAGAGCTAAAGATAAGCTGTTCTTGCAAGTCCATAGTTTCAGGGATAAGTGGTTTCAGTGTCCCTATATGCTCCTTCTCAATGAAGATAACCTCTCTCCTCCTGTGAACTTTAACTTCATGCTCTCACATATAATCATGGAATTTACTATGTGTTCATCATTTGGCTGCTCAACTCTGCTATTGCTCCAGACCCATTATTTCAGTACTACCGCATCCTAAACTTGCCAAAGAACATGATTTCATCTCTGACAGGGCATGTTAACTGGTCCCAAAGAGAGAACAGGAGACCTGCAGCAGGGCACAGCACCATAAAAAATGAAGTTGCATGTGGCCTTCGCCTGCTTCATTATTTTAGTGAGGAGCTGAACAGGCTGAAACGTGTAAGTGTTAGGTGGGAGACAGCTTAAGGGAGAGTTTGTAAGGAAAATTTCTCTAAGGATAAAGAAATGAAATCTTCAATTTTTAATTTTTTTTTCTGTGGATTGGTCACATTAGGAGCTCTGTGTGATTAAAGAGTTTAGTATTGGAAAAAACATGAACTTTTATATTGACACTTATGTATAGGAATATTTTGATCTAACGGTGTGTAAGAAAAACTGAATTTGTGATGATTCTGTCTCCCTTTTTTCCCCCTTTCCCTGCATATTCCAACTAAAACTGCCTTTTTCAGAAAGTCCCAGAATAATATACAATTTCTCCAGTAATGCAGAAGCCTCTGGATGAAGGAAAGTCTGGTTAATCCATAATAATGGCATGTCTGTTTATTGATCTCATAAATTGCACTTTACTTGACCTGTCAAAAAAGCAGAATTCTCAGCATGTGCTTTCCTGCTACTCTAAGAGCCTCTCCTCACCTCGGGCAGATTGCTCCCCCCAGCCTCTCCCCCTATGCTGGCAGCTGTTGTAAACCCTGGTCTAAATTCATTAACCTTCCTCCAAACAATCTATTCGAGTTCATCCTTGAGAAAGTGCAGATAGAACAATAAACATTCACTACCGATTTTTCTTCCCTGACTTTCGTAACACACCCATGCACAAGTTGCCTATCTAATTTTCTCCTAATAGGAGGAAAATTAAAATCAAAATCAATAGGAGTTGAAATCAGCCCACAGACTAGAATTTCCTAATTAGCAATACACTCATTATAGGCAGTATTAACGCCTGTCTAATACCGAGGAAAACTGTGCAGAGTAATCTGAGTGGTACCAGACCAATCAATGGCATGTCTCTGTAAGAAACTATCAAAGGGAAAGCCAGTGCTTAATGGAAAAACCTGTTCAGTGTGACTTATTGATTGCACATTGCTCCCACCTGAACAACACCCCGAAGTGCAATGTTGTTGTTGCCATGCAAATGCTCTGAGTGGATCTCCAGTGACTCTTGCCTGGGTGAGAAGCTTTGTTTTGGTTTAAGTGGATAAAATTGCACTCGTCTGCATGACTTGGATGGTGGTGTTACTACATAGTGTTGCTGAGTTTTACCCAGAGCTGGGGCAGCCTGGAAGTACGTTCCTGGGTATCTTTTAACGGTACCTTTTAAGAGAATGCATTTTATCTTTTAAAAAATTGTGTCTTTGAACAACACGATTTTAAATAATGTAATGTGAATGCTACAGTAAACGAAAAGGGAATGCTTTAAAGGAATCACTGACCTTTAAATGCCCGATTCCCTTTACTGAGGAATAAAGGTGAGGTCTAGCTCACATCTAATTTTATTGGAATTTTGAACCATAGGTGCCTTATGACTGACTGGAAATACCCTCTGGTTTTATTGTCTCAGGAAGAATAAAAAATCTAAAATTGAATTGTAGGCCTAAGGTAGAGTAACTATATATTTTTTTGGACCAAAATGAGAAAAGGTGCCTATCTTAGGTGAAGCATTAAATTTCTAGGCGGCTAAAGGTAGCTATGATGAATCAAAGCCAAAAAATACTGAGAGAGCTGAATGGAAAGCTTGAAAAAGTTTCGCTCAATTTTTTGCAAGTTCTGCACTCACTTGAACTCACTTTAAATAGCCATTTCCAAATATTGCCTTACATAAATAGTTCTAAAAAACCTGTATCTGACAAATTGCCAAAATCATGTTCAGAGAGATGGCTTTGATAATTGTGGCTGCAGGTCAGATGTGTGTTCTGCCAGTTGTGCAGGGGTTTGTGAGCATCCTAAGTACTTAAGAGTACATAGCAATTTTTGCAAAAAAGTATTTGAAGGGGGCGGGACTCCTCGATGTTCTTTCTGATGTATCCAATAACATAATTTTTAATGTAGAAACATGCAGGTGTTGCAGAAAAGTCTAAAAGCATATCTGGCATTTGGATATGGGAGATTGTCTTGAGCTTGATATTTTCCCAGGAAATAAAATTTTTTTGGTAGACTGGAGAGCAGATGCATTGGAAAACAGAAAGAACAATAAAACTGCATTTTGCGTATTTCTTTCCCCAGCCTTAGTAATGTTTTTTTTAGTAAATCCAAACTAATGTCAAAATATTCCCAGCCTGTCAATCTGAGAAGGCATTTTAGGACACACTGTGCATGTCATGCAGCCTAGAAAGCTGTGAAAATTTAAAGGCTTGCCATTTGGATAATGCTATCTTACTATTTTTCTCTATCTAGAAGACAGTGGTGAATTATAGCATTTTGCTGCAATAGATGATAGGATTGTAGCTTGGTTTTGAATTAGTTCCACATGCATTGTGAACAGAATAAGAATATTATTGTAGTGGGAACTGATCAGATCTAGCAGCTCCTAATGAAGGAGCTGTTCATTGCCTGGTCTTTGCCAGGAGAAGCCACGTGTATATTAAGGCAGCTGTAAGAAGCAGTGTGGCTGGTGGAAGACACAGACTTACCTTTTGAAAAAACAGTCTCAGGCAATGTCAGTCAATGGGTTGTCTGAGTTTGTTAGAGAAGGGGCAGTTCTTGGGATACAAGTTCAAGGATTGATTTGAGTCACCCTAGGTTAGAATAGATCAGAAATTGTTTGTGCTACAGGGAATTACTGAAGTTGAGCCTTAAAATTCCTTAATTTCCAATAAATTGTGTAATGACTGAATGGTCAGCCATTGCAGCAGTAAAAACAGTGTATTGCTTTACAATGTTCTCTCTTGGCTCATCTGTAATATTTGGTGAACAGCACCTGATTGATGGGAATGTAATGATAATCCAGCTCCTCCACTTAACAAGCCAGAGAGACCATCCAGATAAAACAGCCTGTGCTTCTGACACCCAGAAATGGCTGAAATGACTGCCAGAAGTTATTGAGCTGGAGAGAATTTTAAATGAATGAATTGGGCATGAGTCACGTCTTTCCACAGAGCAACTGTGGGCGCTGACTGCTGGAGCACTTGAGAAGTCAACAAGGGCCCCTTTTGAGGGAGTTGGGGGAAAATTTCGTAACTGACTTGGATTTGGAATTCTGCAGTGCATCTGGGATAATAATACCCCACAACAGTTAAGATTATTCAAAGACAAGCAGCTTCAAATTGTCAATAACTCAAATACCAGCAAACTTGGGTGGTGAAGGGTGGCAGAGTGTTAATTGGTCTGGAAGCAGTATAAATACTTTCTGCATTTATCTCACTTACAAATGTTCACTGGAGATATGTTATCAGTAATTTATGATGTGCCATGACAATCGCTTACATTTCTGACAAAAATAGCAATTAGTTAGAAGAATGAGGATTCTCCTTGAATGTTTTCATCAAGTCATAGGGCGGATTTCTTTCCTTCCATGCATGAATTGCATGTAAAAATCCTTTTAATTTGGCAGTTTTCTCTTTTGCCTGAATTTGGTCCAGTTTTTAAACTTTTCTTAAGACCTTACAAATGCTCTCATGAAATTATATGTATTAATTATGTGCATATAGAGTGCATACATTGGCATGCAGTGATGGTGATGAGTACAAAAGAAACTCATCAATTTAATCATGCACTTTCTGGATACTTGATTCAGATGTTGTTGCTTATTTGATTTTGTTTTCTCCTTCATAGACATGGTAATTATTAACAAAGGTTGTCTTCTAAAGGAGAAACAAAATGTGCATCAAAATTTTCAAGTGTTGCCTCATGTATGGGGAGTGCTCTATTGCCCCAAAATTTCATGCAGGATGCTTATCAGGTGCAGGAAAATGAGCGGAGGGGTCCAATTTGTTACAGCTGAGTATCACAGTGCAGAGAGATACTGCACTGTACCTGTATTCCCTTTCATCCTCAGGGAAAGAGATCTGCAGCACAGTGAGAAAAGTCAAATGATTTCTGAAGCTGATGACTGCCATGAATCCAGAAGATATCTGTGATCTTAGTAGTTTGGTAGCTGGAATAAAAATACTTTAAAATGCAGGCATCTCTGATATATTTTTTAAAAATTTTCTGGACAACAATATCTTTCTGTTTGCAAAGTAGAGAAATTTTAGTCATGTTGCTAAGTGCATTTACTTGTGTTATTCAGTGAATGCTAGTAGAGTTTCTTTTTAAAAGAAGAGTGTGCCTAGTTTTTGATGATTTAGGACATTCTAGAAATATATTTCAGAATTCAGAGGGAACTTGAAAATGCAGATGTAATATTATGGTTGCATTCACAGGCCAGAAAAAGATAGACAATGTTGGTGAAGATGCAAGTCAGAAGCCATTCACTTCAGTATGTTTCCTCTTTGCAGGAGAGCTGGAGAATGCAGTAATGAAACTTTCCTTAGTAAGTTTTATAAGCAGATATATCAAAAAATTATTGGAGCCCACTGAAAGTAACTGCTTAGGAGTTTTGTGTAAGTCCTGAAATTGTCAGATTTTAGTTATAAATGTAGTTAGTTATATTTAGTTATGTGCATACTCTTCCTTCTAGACCCACTTGTTTTATAACTCACCTTTAAAAAAGCTTCATCTGACAAGTCAGTTTTCAGCTCTGGATGGAATCTAGGATCTGAGCACCAAGTGTGGGCTGTTGAAATATGACGCAACCATAAAAGACAGTGTGGGCTTTTTTTTTTCCATGTAATTTGGAAAAGATGTAGGAACCGAACCTCTTGGACCCCGTTGTATCTCCTCTAGGGTAGCTGTGTGAGGTGACCACAGTCCCAGGTGACATTGTTCATTGCCTGTGGCTCTGGAAAGTCATTGGAATAAATCTACTACATCATTCCCCAGGGACTGTGGAGGTATGAAGCACTGAAGCTGAAATGGAAGTGTTGCTTAATGTTAGAGAGCAGCCAAATGTTATATTCCAAACAAAGGGCAGAATTTGGTCAGTAAAATCAGTCAATGGAAAAGGAGACTCAATCTTCTGATGTATTACAGAAACAGTTCTGTTTTCAGAAAGATACTTTTTTCTAGTAGGGATATATTTAATCTTTGGTTGAACTCCCTTAGTCCTGCCCTGCATAACAACACAGGGCTGCTATACTCAGCTATACAGGCTTTCCATTAGACCCACGAGGAATATATCAGAAATGCCTGCAGATCAGATGAGTAGTAATAATTGCAATGGAAAAATGCTATTTTTTGTCCAAATTTTTCTCATTCCAGGTACAGAATATATTTCTTCACTTCTTAGAGAGTGGGTGACAGGCTTATTTCAAGGGTGAAGAAGATACTGAAGAAATACTGTGTGGCAACAATGTGAATCACTGGGCTTGTTGCTTCTGGAACAGTGTTTGACTCAGACGATTCTGTTTTTTGTGAAACTTCTGTTATGTCCAATCCCTTGTCCTCAGACATTGAGGTGTTATGTCAGTGGCATTGAATAAAAATGATCCAGAGTTAACAGATAGGAAAAGAATCTTCAATCTGAAAAAAAATGGCAACTAGCAATTTAAAACCCCCAAACCCAACAGAACAACACACCATGCTAAACTATCTAGTTTTTCAGTTAAACTCATCAGGAAAAGAAATTTATTTTGCTTCTGGAAAAAACATTCCTCTGCCAGATCCTCTCTTTCTATGACTTTGTGTGAAGGAACACAGTGTGTACTAGAAGAGGTGGCCCATTCTTTTAGACCACTTTGACAGAAGCAGTGTATTTCAGTTCCCAAATTTTCTTGGGTATGGAAACTCTGAGGCACAGTTCATGGACCTGGGCTGTCTGCTGGAAATACTGTCAGGAATGATAAAAATGATAATAAATTTGCTTTTACTGCTCCTCTCTGTTGTAGTAAATTCGCTCTGTATCTTTACACAAAAATGTGTACAGACCTTCTCTATAAACCCCTGGGGAGGAATTTATGCACGAAAGTAACATTCTCTTTCTCTTCACTTCAGTCTTTAGTGTCTTTTTATATTTGTGGAAGGTGTCCAACAGGTTGGAAAATGCATTGAAAACCTAATCTAGTCAGTACAATACTGGTTTTAGTTTAAACAAAAACCAAGCAAGCTTTCCGCTTTCCAAAGCAGTGTCTCCAAAAATACTTCTCAGCTTCAGAGAGTAAATTTTTGTCCTGGTTTAACTCCTTCTGCACTGAATAACAAGCAAGGCTATTTTTGCATAGCAAATACATGTATCTTTTCAGGAAAAATATATTTCACAGAATCATGGAATTGGTAGGGTTGGAAGGGAACTCTGGAGCTCATTCAGTCCAACCCATCTGGCAAGGCGGGGTCACCTTGAGCAGGTTACACAGGAATGTGCCCAGGTGGGTTTTGAATGTCTCCAGAGAGGTGGACTCCGTGACCTACCTGGGCAGCCTGTTCTGGTGCTCTGCCACCCTCAGTGTAAAGAGCTGCTTCCTCATGCTGAGGTGAAACTTCTTGTGTTTTACTTTGTGGATATTGCTCCTTGTCCTGTCACTGAGCACCCCCAAAAAGAGTCTGGCACCTGTCTCTTCTCTAACAGCAGAAGTAAGTTTGAGCAGAACTATAAGAATTTCTTACATATTTGGCCAAAATCTTTGCTAGTACACAATGAAGTTAACACAATAGCATTTATGTCTAGTAGTGCAAAATTTGAACCATAGTGCATGAATCAAGGGCAGTGGTAAAGGAAATGTCATCATTTCCCCGTGATTTTTTTTTTTAACTATACGGAACATATGGCATTTTTGGACAATTTTTTTGTAAAATTTCACAAGAATTTTCCAGACTAAAAAGACTTTAGTATTCCTGCTAAATGAAGATGCTGAATGTTTTTTATTGCTGAATAAGGAGAAGCAGGATTGGCAGAATGAAAATATTGGTCAAATGTAAATTGTTAAAAAAATGATCATAGCCTTTCCCAGCTAATGCTTAGAATGTTGTATGCAGATTTTTATTATGAGAATGGGAAAGGACAATATTTTTTGGACATGGTCTTTGTCGTTGCTGAACTTAAGACTTCACAACACACTTTCCAAACTCCATAACACATCTAAAGCACAGCCTCGTACTAGCCACTGTGGAGGAAATTAACTTTAGCCCAGCCAAAACCAGCACAGCACTCAAGCAGGGACAGCAAACCAACAACTAAAATCTTGCCTGAATAGGTTCAAGCTCCTTCTGATATGGTATGAGGATGCAAATGACTCATTTTAAGCAGCCAGACAAGAGCTGAGTCTGCATGAGGGAAATGAAAAGACAATTGTCTTAACCAACAGTCTATTAATATTTTTCTCTTTTTCATCTCAGAAATTCCCTCTTTTCAATATTTTCAATATTCAGTGTTCAACAGAAGGATTCTGATGAATGACCATTCTTTGGAAAATCAGTTTCCCTGCAAAATACACAACCAACAGTACTTTTAAGGTCCAGTCTGGTTCACGTAGAAGTCAGTGTGAATGATTTCAGAACATCTGAATTCAGTGAGTGGGGTAAATATACACCTTTTTAGCTCATTTTCCATGTGCAGTACACTAGAAGAAAAATGTGCCTGGACAGTTCAAGCCTGTATGTATAGCAGAGGTCCTGGATTCTTTGAGATACTCTCAACATGAAATGCAATTCAGTGTTAGCTAAAGCTAAAATGCAGCAGGTAAAACTGCTCTTGTGGACCAAGAAAGCACAGGTGAGATGCATGAAGCATAAGACAGGAAAGAGGAAAGGCAACTGATATAAATATGAAGAGCTGAAGGGAACAGAGACCAGTGGACAGGGCTGAAAGTGACTGTGGAGGAGCAGGCAGCTGAAAGGGAGAGCAAAGACGAGTGGATTAAAAAAAAACAAAGAGAAGTAATAGAGGGGGAAGGAGAATAAACCTGAAGGCAGTGAAGGTGGAGAAGTAGAACAGCTTCCATCTTTGTGATGCTTCACAGAGATTTAAGAACAAAGAGCCATGACAGCTCTGAATTCAGGGCAGAGCACACAGCTGAGAAGAAAAATGGCACTGATTTTAAATGACCCAAGACAAAATGTGCTGTCTGGATTTTTATTTTATTTCAAGAATCATAAGTCCATACATCGCATTTTTCTGAATCTCTGAAACTCGGTCTCTTTTTTCCTGTCAAGAGATAACTTTGCTTTCTTGCATGAAGTTGTGATTAATTTTGTATAACTCAGGAAGGAGACTTAACAGCAGAAACTTTTCTCCTTCATCTGGAGCATCGGTAAAATGCAAGATGGGAAAAAGTCTAATGGGTAGAGCAAGAACATCTACATCCTTGGTGTCCTGACCAAGGTAAAGGTTGCCCTGGCTTTAAAGGAAGTTAGTTTGAAGCCCTCCTCTCTCTCTGCCATACAAAGGGGTTCACACTGCTGGCTGCCAGGGTGGCTGGTCAATATGCAAACTTACATCTGAGGGTAATCCTGCTTCTTAACCCACACAGGATAGATTCGGATGTACCTTTTATTCCCCCTCACCATCAGTCCTATGACTAGGCAAAGCCCTCTGGTTTTCAGTGGAAAGACTTAGCCAACAGTAGCCAGTGACCTAAATTCTGCCTCTCTCCTCCTTATCCCACAAAGCCCAGAGACTTGGAACTGATCATGTCCCAAGACAAGTTCTGACTACATGCAATGATAAAAAATCCCCAGAGTTGAAGATTAAGAGAGAAAAACAGCCACATTAAGGGCAAGTGACAGACTTGGTTACACCTCTTCGAGTTTCAGGAGTTACTTTCTTCTCAAGAGAAACATATTTGTGTGGCAGCCTGATGCCTTCCTTCTGCCTTCCTCTAGAGTGGGATCTCCTCTGGAGAGTAAAACTGATGGCTACAGTCTGAATTCACTGAGAAGTGGACAGGATATCCATCATATTTTGTCCACCCTTTGATCATGCAACACAGGCTGCTCCTACACAAGACATTTACCCACCTGGGTCCAGTTGCTGCTCAGGTCTCCAGCAGCGACTCAAGGGAGTCACTGGTGCCTGAGGACAGCCTTGTACTGTCTTGAATGTAATTTTGGATGCTCAGGTAAGATTTCAAGACAAAGATTCCAGGACAAAGACTGCCATGAAGAATTTTCTCAAAATACATTTTTGACTTTGCCTATCGATGCATTTTGCAGGAAGTTAGAGAGCTGAGATTCAGAATTCCCATCTCTACAGTACAGCTTCATTGCCTGGCAACACAAACCTGAGGTGAGGCTTCCTCTCTATCCTGAGGGCTGGGGAAAGAAGGCAGAGAGGCACCTTGAGAGAAAGAGGGCTGTTCTCAGGGATGTATGCAAGACTTCAGTTTCATTTTACAGATCTAACTCTTCTTTTGTGATCACTACAGAAGTCACTGCAACAATCTGCCACATAATTGTGTTTGGTAAAAGTTTAATGTCAAAGGCAATGTACGGTACATTTTATTTTGCAGCAGAAAATTATTTCTCTACTTTTTAATTGATAGAGTTGGTAAAGGTATATTTGCTATATTTGTGCTTGTGGGTCATCCTCTAATTTCAGCTTATAGGGAGCACCAGGAAGTGGAATTTTAAATTGTTTTTTTTCTGTCCCCAGTGAACTTAGCAATAGAAAAAACCCCCATGTTTATATATATATATATATATATATATATTTAAGGAGGATGCCTTCAGGGTGTTTCCACATATGGCTTTGTCATATAACTGCTTGGTCTGCAGTTCTGATGGGGAAAGAGATGGTAAAGCATCACTTCATTCTTGGTGTGTCAGATACAATCTGGTGATGTTTAGACCATATGAGGCATTGAGGTCTGGCTGCTACACACTGGTCAAGGACATCATCACAGCTCACCAAAGTGAAACAGAAGGAGAGAGATTTTAAAAAAGAGAGAGGAATAGCCTATTTATGATTATGATAAAGTTTTTCT
>VXAZ01004042.1:1917235-1956867 GCA_013399875.1 Gymnorhina tibicen
ATTATGATAAAGTTTTTCGTCGGCTAAAAAAATGGATAGGATTGTTAGGTAAATATATATACTGAGCTGGAGGAGAGAAGAGGAGAGGAGAGGAGAGGAGAGGAGAGGACTGCTGACTACTGCTACATGAATGTTGCACATGAGAGGGCAAAAAGATTTCCTCTTTGAAATGTGTGACAAATACATATGTATTTTTTGAAAAAAAAACCAACAAAACCCCAACTATGCTCTGGAAGCTAGGGAAAGACCTTCCAGTGATATTCTTGAAACAACATAGAAGTCTCCTGGTTTAGGTTACTCATCTATCATCATTTGCTGCTCTATGGAGAGTACTCCCATTGTAGACTGAGAAATTGAAAGAATGACAAAGTCCTTGCAACATGTGTAACAGAATCTCTTAATACTGCCTTATAAAGAAATGAATAAATGACATTGATTATGTGTGTGTGGGGACAGGACACAGTTCTGTCACATGCAGGATGAGCTTACCTGAGAGAGTTTTGGCAGTCTTGGATTACTTCTGGGTCTGCTGCCTGGCTCTCTGCTAGAGCTGAGAAATTGTGGCCATAAAAGGGGAATCTCTCCTGAAGCTGGGGTTAGAGAGCACGGACATGGCACAACAGCGGCTGCAAGTTTGTGCTGCAGGATCAGCCTGTGTGGGGAGCAGGGACACGCTAAATCCCAGCAGTTGGCTCGTGTCTGTCGGTGAGGGCTGCTGCGCCAGCTGTAAGACCTCTTGCGCTGCACTCTGCTCTCTCCTGCTGCGGATGACATAGGCAGTCTGCAAAACAAACAGCAATTTGTTAGAGCCTGATGACAAATTCACACGTTGGCTGTGAGTGCACATGTAAGAGGCAGAAAAAGCAAATTCCAGCTGGAAAATCTCACTGGACCTTGTATTGGCTTAAGCTGGCAAAAGCTCCCTTATATCTTATCTCACAGAGTTGTTTCCTAAGATCCTTGGTGTATTCATTCTGTTTCCAGATAGGGAAAAATGAAATGCTGTCATCAGGTGAAGAAATCTATTGCACAGGTGATGTCTTCTTCATACCTTCACCTAGCAGCATATCTAATGGCCTGACAACACACAAGTAGCTTTGTGTAGACTCTGTCAGTGGGTATAGGTGCCATAAATCCCACAAACTGACTTGTTTTAATAAGGAGCTTCTTGGAAGCAAAAAGAAAATAAACTCTTCTCTCATAGAATACATTTGAAGTTTGACCTGCAAAGCCATTCCAGGTGGTATATAGTTTGGTGAATCTCTGCTTTCTCTCTCTTGGAGCAAAGTCAGATTGTTTTCAATATGATGAGCTTTTACTGCTCTCTCAGACCAGATCTGGAGAATGTCTGCTTCTGTAGTGGTAGATGTGTGTCCCGAAGTGACAAGCAACAGTCTCAGCACTGAACTTCTGCCAACCATTTTCACTCCTTAAGAGAACTTGTCTGGAAATGCTCATCCTACCCATTTTATTTTTCAAGTGAAATGCAAACACACTACAAAATCATATGTATTTCTGCTGAAATGTCAGCATTTTGTGAGGGGAAAAAGTCCTGACATTGCTGAAATTGGAAGTTTCGCCGTTCTGCTATATTTTATGTCAGTACATTTAGGAAACGTTGCCTCGTGATAACAGTTGTTCCTGAAGTTGTTTTACTGGGAATTCTCTTTTCCATTGTATTTCCCCTCTAAGACAAGAAGGTACTGCTAGCCACTACAAAGGGATAGTGACACATTTTGTGTTACAATGATATAGACAAAATCCTTCATGGCGCCTTTTCGTGTGATATATGTCAACTTTTTGGAGAATCTGGGTAACTTCTTGTGCTTAATGGGCTAAGCAGAGATTTTCTGTGGAAGTGACTGTTTGAAAGAGAATTCTACTATTTTCAAAATCAATACTTTTTCAGAGAAAAAAACCTGTCAAAATTCTTTGGCTTCCCATATGAACAGGCTTTGCCATTCTCATTTGCTGTAGAAAAATTTATCAAGCAGGAAACAGAAACATTAATTCCTTATTTCTTTTTTCCAGGAATACCTTCATGAGAAAATTTTAATTCTGCTGTAAATCAGGTTTTTAATTTTTTCAGAATATGAAGATTTTTGTGGGAGAGATGGACATTTTGAAGATTGGTGAATCTTTTTATTGTGCTGAGGTTAGGAAAAAGAATGATTAATGTGAATATGAAAGGCATCGGCAATTTCTAAGGATGCTACAGTTATCCATACCCTTGGGATTTCCAAATACATCATGAAATATGCTTTATACCTCAATGTTGGGGCAAAATATGTGACAGAAATTGTTTAAGAGTGGCAGCTGAATGAAGCACATTACTTTAATTCACTGATTAAGTGTCTGGTTCCCTATCAGCTTCTGAGTGATTGCCATTGATTTATGAATTTATATATGATTTGGAGGCTTCCTAATTAAGATGCTGCTTTTATTTTTCATTTGTTTGACAGTAGAGGTCAGCTGACTTGACATAACATTCTTTGAGTAGTTTGCTTTATGAATGACTGCAGTGGGGGGTTTCCAGGAAAGGATCTGAATTTTGTCCTTCTGAAAGTCTGAGCTCCTATTCAGGGAATCTCTATTTCCAAGAATTTTCTTCAGAGAAGATATGAGCATAATTTGTAGAGGATGGAATTTTAACAAAGATATTGATTACTGACTGATGCTTACCGAGCTTGTAGTTTAGAAATTTTGTAAAATTCGTTAAAATCAATGATATTCCAGAGGTCCTACTGACACTAGAATCATGTTTTTATCCTAAACAATTTCATTCAGAAAGCAAAAAGAGGAAAAATTAATTTTTTTGGATAGAACTCTAGTTTCTTTTTCAAATAACCTTTAGCACCCAAAGTCCCTTTGGTGACAGCTTTACTGGCTTTGCATAAGAAATACAATGAAGTCAGAAGTCCCCTCAAAACAAGAAGGAATGCATATAAAGAATAATCAGGAGCTGTGAAAGTCAATACCAGTGTACTACACGGTTTTTCTTCTGCACTGGAAAAGGCATCAATAAAGTGCCTATTAGTAGTCAGTAGTCTTTTGTCCTGATTTTGAAGCCATAAGCATGGCAAACCTCTAAAGGGTTATTCCATCTGAAGTATAAATCTGTTAAATACGTATCCACATTCCACCAAAATATTTTAGCAGTTCCCTTGGGTGAGAGATACTTGTTTAAGCACTCTATCACATTATAGGAAATATATTTTGGGTTGGATAGATAAATTTAACAGTGTTCTTTCAGCCATTGTGCTGGATGCACTATAGACCAACTTCCTCAAGTATTCATTTAATGGGTCTCCATTGCAGGGTTTTGTCTGATGGAAGGAAAATCAGTTGCTTTAAGAGGCCTGCTTGATTTCTTTAACAGCCCTTCAGTTTGCTGGTCTCCAACATCTAGAAATAAGTTTTCTGTTCCATCTCACACAGGACTGAATAGAAGAGGGTGAGAAACAGACAGAGTCAGAATCTGACACCTAATTAGACCAGATGGATTTTGCACTAGACTGTGAATTAGCTTTACCCAGAGATGACTAAAAGTTAGTCTGTGATTCAGGGGAAACCTCAGCATTTGGAAATCTTATTCCAGGTTTATTTGGAAGACAGGTACAAATAGGATTCTTGTGAAGGAGGCACTTTCAACAGCATCATAACAGCAACATCATTTAAAGTTAACTCTTTAAGCTGCACCTGATTGTAGCAATTGTTGAAGTGTTGCCCTTTTAATTTCTCCTCTAAAGAGTGCTCTAAATCGAGGAAGATGAACAATAAGATAGCCAAGGAATGCAAAAGCTCTGTCTTGAGTTTGAATAGGGCTGCTTGAACACTGTAACCTGCAAGTCTCAGCAGAGCTTCAGGATGCCTCAAGTCTTACAGAAGTGTGCTCATGGTCAAACTGAATGTCATGGACAGAAAGATCCTTCTGTGATGTGTTTTGGGTCAGTGAGTTGTCACTTCCCTAAGAAATCCCATTTCTATGGAAAATTCATTTTCTCTTGTTTTACCTCTAACAAAATCACTTGGGAGTTGGGTAGAAATGACTGGAAGGTGAGGAGAGGCAAAGCAGAATCTTATGAAAATAGGTCTCGCATTGCTGCATCCCTGGTTGGGGATGGATAGGTTTGTTTTCTGTTTGCTTTCTTTTCTTTTTTTAATAGATTTGCAAAATGCTGCTTTAAAGTCTCATTTCTGAAGTTTTTCAGTCCTTTTAATTTATGTTTTGTTTTTGTTCGTTCTATTTGTTTGTTTTGTTTTGGTATTGGTTTTTTTGTTGGTTTTTTTTTACAGACAGAGTGAGAGAAACATATTCTGGATAAGGATCTAATTTTTGAGCTGTTTATCTCCAGCAAGGTTGGGTGCCTGCCCATCACTGGCTGCAAAGTGTGTAAGTGGCAGGTCTGTTCTCTGTTTTTGCCTCCTTGCTGCTTCTGTTTGATTAACTCAGCAGCAGTTGGGTATTAGCTGGATAAAACTAGCTCTCCAAATGAACATCTTTATTGAGGAACATAGGGTGAATAAAGAATTAAATCCTGATGCTAAAAAAATTTATGCCTTCCTGGAGCGATGACTAATCATTGAGTGAAAAAATCCCCAACAAACCCAAACATAAAGACAGATTTCTGTGGTATCTGTTCTATATTAATACTTCAGGGACTTAGGTTCTAATAGGTGGTCACTATTTATATCTCTGGGTAAAGAAACAGATGCTAAGGAACTATAACTATAGATATGTTTGGATATGCATTGCACTGCACCAAACCAGGCACAGCAGGTTGGTTGGACCAGGGGAACTGGGCTGGTCCTGCTGTCTTTGCATCAGCAGAAATGCAAAGCTCTGCCAGAAAAGGAGAATTCTTATTTAGGTTACACTTTGTACATTTCCTTTCTGCTGCTGTGCTGTCAGCAGCCCAGCATTACAGTCTCTCACAGGGAAGGATTCCATCTTTCATGACTACTGTAAAAGCAAGGCACCTTTAAATCATGAAATAGCAAAATATGGATTGCAAAGATGGACGAAGACAACAGTCTGAAATCAGAAGTTCATATGATGCTTATTTCATGGTCTCACAAAATTAGATAAGACATTATCTGAAGGCTAATGGGGAACCCAATAAGCTTTGAAAAGTGGAAAGAAAAACAAGAAAGAGAAAGACATTTATAAACAAATTAATCTAAGAAGCTTTGAGGATGATGGAAAAGTTGGACAGTATGAGGTTCATTTACAAATGAAAGTACATTTTTATCTCATGTATCATGGTAAATACAAAATTCTTTCTGTCTTTCTGCAAGTGGCTCAAAATTCAGTCAGGAAAAGGGTGAACTGGTAGGTAAATACAAGCCCAAAAGGGCTTGAAAACTGAGCAAAAAGTATCTGGAAACCTGAATCAATCTGCTTATTATATAAATATATGAAATCATCAAGTTCTTGACATATTTTTCTTAGGCGCTAGTGCAATATTTGTCCTCAGCCTTAATGGGGAAATGCAGTGACTTGTAGCACAAAAGGATAGAAGTTAGCTGTATGGGTAGGTTTCTCTTCAGGAGAAAAAAAGGTAATTTCATTAAGAAAATAGCTGTTGAAACTGTTATAATTTCAGTTGATTTTAATTTTTATTAATGGGCATTTTTTTTCACTTGTGGGGAGTTTAAGGAAATATGTACTATAGTGTATGTTAACTCAGGCTTTGTCCCCGTTTGAAATCCCAAGGAATGTTCCCGTTGCTTTCAGCAGCTGCATGGTTTGACCCAGCGAGGCAAACTTCGTTGCCTGGAGGCTGAGTCAGATAAGGGCTGTTACAATCCTCATTTGACTAAATAACTCACATAAAGAGGAAATTATTTCTGAGTAAGAAGCAAGCAAGCAGGACACCAAGCTATCCTGACCCTAATTTGATCTTCCTGACATTCATTATAGTCATCTTTTGGCTAATGCTTTGGCTTGTGTGGTGAGACTGGTATGTGTCTGCTCATGTTCTTCATGGCTCTGGCAGAAATAAGGACTCCTCTCTGTCCCCACAAGGTGGTGAACAGCTGCAGCCCTGACAAGAGAAGCTGTTGCTGCCCGTGTTTACCAGGATACTCATTTTTCCCATTACCAGTAAGTGTAACTTTTACATCGTACAAATAAAAATTGGAGGAGGTCACAAATCTCCAGGACTACGCCCTTCCTCCATGTTACCTGTGAGCTTCTGCTAGACTCATAGGTGGCCTTGGACCTTGGCTAAATGACTGTTTAAAAATTCAGAAAGTTTCAGCTTGACTGACAGGAATTATTGCCTTCTATTTTCAGTTCTCTGAGGGGAAAACAATCTGCATTTATGTAGGTAAAAGAAGAGGTTACTTACAGGAGAGTTTGCAGTACTAAGGGGTGAGCAATAAAATATTCTTTGAGATCTATTGGAGTCTTACTCTAAACTCCAGTTATATGGCAGATTGAGCCTTGTGGAACAGGCCCTTAGTCCTAGCCTGGATTTAAGACTGTGAATAAATATATTTTTATTTGTGCTGACTAATCCAAACAGAAGAAAATTATTGCAAACTTCCTTTGAATTAGTCCTCATGGAACTTATTTGTATATTCATCTTGCTCACACAGATTTGTTTCTACTTCATTATTTTGTTAAGACCCCAGCAGATTACAAACGTTGATGCCTCTTGGATCCTTCTGGGCTTGCACTTTTCAGCATGTTTTGTTCTTGTACCAGCTTACAGTCAGGCTGGGACTGTGGTGGGGTACAAGGGACTTGGTCTCAGTGAGGAGGGACATGCAGGATGTATTTTTTTTTCATTTGGCTTTAAATCCCTGGAAGTCACAATGTCACCAAACAGAAGATTTCCATGCAGGCAGACAAAAGAAATTTCCAACCAAAATGGTGAAAATTTAACTAATTTAACTTTGCCATCTGCAGAAGTGATCTACTCTTTGTTTGGCACATGTATGTGCATAAGACAAACCTTTGTTTTACTTGCATGTAGTGGATCAGAGTGCATGCCCAGGCACTTGACTGCTTGATATATCGAGATGAACGATGGCCTGGGTGGTGCTGGGGGTACATGAGGGAGTACAAAGCCTCACTGTGTCCCTGGGGAGGGAGGCTGTCTGTGCAGCAATGGGAATAACGCTTTTGGATTCGCAGTCTAATCAAGAGAAGTAAGCTGGGGTGAATGTGCTGTGCAGTCCAGTAGGCTGGCAGGAAAGCACTGCCTAACACACATCATGAGGTATTGAACAGCTGCCTGTGAGAGATAATATTTCATGGGGACTTTTGCAAGCACTTTTGTTAGCGACTGGCCTGTACGGCTGCCCCTGCTCTTACTCCTCTCTCCTTTCAGACTTAAGACACACTTGCATAAGCTGCTGCTCCAGCCTAGCAGTGGAAGGAAGGCAAAAATCCTAAAAATGGCTGCAATGCAGATGATTAACATTCTCTGGATTACATTGAGCAAGTCAGGGCACAGGTACTTATTTTTGTCCCTGTCTTTCTGCTTCCACCTTCCCTCACTGTGCTCTGCTCCTCACAGAAGTGACAGAGTCCATTCCCCTTGAGCACTGTAAACCACCCCACACACTCTGGAGATGTCTCCCTGCCCACTGCTCAGAAAAGCTGTTGTTCTGGCTCAAAATCACAGCTGGTAGCTGTTATTTCATTACACAATTTTCCTCTGTGTAGTGCAAGGTTTGGGATCAGTCATTGCTTCATACTAAACTTGATTTTATGTGATTCTGTGTGATTTTTTTCCCCCCCAGTGGCAAAATAAAAAGAATGACCGTTTTAAAATTGGTGCTATGTAAAACCCAAACACTAATAAAAAGAAACAGTATTCTTGATACTAATAATTTTTAAAAAAGTCAACTTTTTGTCTCATTTGAGATAAATATAATGGCCTGGACCATTGGAATTTCTGCATGGTCCCTCTGACTCAGCACTTGTTGCCC
Source organism: Gymnorhina tibicen (assembly GCA_013399875.1). Taxonomy (NCBI): domain Eukaryota; kingdom Metazoa; phylum Chordata; class Aves; order Passeriformes; family Artamidae; genus Gymnorhina; species Gymnorhina tibicen. Next base: position 1,925,180 of record VXAZ01004042.1, read on the forward strand.
TCCACTAAGGAAAGGCAGTGCTAACCTACCAGAGCACCCATTTTTTTAAGGTCTTTTAACAACATAAATAGAGCTTGAAATGTATGAAGAATGAAACTGCCAGTTATCCAAATATCTTGGAGAAAGATAGACAGGACCATACAATCTTGAAAAGAAAACCCATTTACTACAATTATATTTAATAATATGCTCAGCAATATTCTATAATGCTATATTCCTGCAAAACATTCCTTATTATGAAAGATAATAAATTAAGGGCCATGTAAAATATCCTTGCCCAGGCAACTTGAGAAAATAAGGGAATAATTTGAAACACTCCTTGCCTGTTCTAAGATTTTTGACTTATGATTCTTGGCATCGTATAAGGAAGTCTCCAGACAGTTTCAGCTTGAAAATGTGACACTATAATTTTATTTTCATTTTTTACACAGAATAATAGGTGTGTAAAGTAATTCAGAGAGGACCTTCCCTCTCCCAGATAACACTTGCTTTTCCATGGGAATATGCAGTCTCAGGCCATGAGACACTCACACTCAAAAAATCACACTCATGTTTAGTTTAACTACTGTGAGGAGTCGTATTGATTTCTGTGGGACCACACACAGTAGGAAAGTTGAGCATGGGAAAAAACGTTTGCAGATTCAGACCAAAGAATCCAGACTATCTGGACAGACCCCATAAAACCAGATAGTTCACTGCATCTAGGGGCCTAAATTGCATATATCTGTAAGTATGAGGAAAGCTGACATTCCATTCCCTAATATATTTCAAGCTTTCAAAAATCTGTCATTGTTCTAAGTGGAGCCAAATTCTCAAAGTTTTACAATTTTCTGAGGGCAAAGAAATCAGTTCAGTGTTGGTTTTTAACATTACTATGTTTTTAGCTATTAAAATAACAAATAATAAAACCATACATTTTTAAAATAAGATATTGAAACATCTTATTTTTTTTGCAAGAGAATTATATGTTCTTTCAAATTTCCTACTCTAGTTACTCAGACTGTGTGTACTGCACTGTATGACCCAATTTATAGGGAAGATGGATATGAAAGACTAATGAAGAACTTTCATTAATATTTTCAGTGGGGGTGTACACACTATACTGTTATGCATAATTAAGAGCTTCCTTATGGCAAAAATATAGATATGGGCATAAAAAGTAGTAGCTAACTTTCATAAACAGAAAACTGAATTTGAGCCATGTTGGCCTGAATTGGGGTATCCATGCAGTGCAGTGCTCTCATAGTCAAAGGCCCTTGGACCTACTCAGCACAGCTATAGCACTCCTCAGGTGTCTCTGCACGACACCTCATTGCACAGTGAAGGCACCTTCAGAAGCACCCATGTCCCACTTCAACTGCAATGTGGATACTTGTAGGTTCATTTTCCAAAGAGGCCCTGTTAAACCCTTGTGATTAAACTCTTGATCAACATCACCAGCCTGTTTCTTCTAAATCTAAAAACTAAGTACTATCATAGCTGTCTGTGCATCACTGTCAAAATCCCCTCTGGTTTTCCTTCTGGTTGGTGTACAGACCTATTTAAAATACTTGCAGTAGAAGTACTTTGGTCCGTGTAACACGTCCTTAAATGTATCTTGTTTTTCCTGCCGAGTAGATGTACTTAGTCCAGACTCAAATTTCTTACATATTCTCAGGCATCTCTCAGCTACAGGAGAATGGCCTGGCTAGAAAATGCAGCCCTGGAAAATGGGGTTCATCCAACTTTGTTTCAGTGCCAGGTGTCCTACTTCTCAGGAAAATGTTCTGTTTGGCAAGTTAGGGGGTGTTTTTTTCCTTCAGCCTTTTCCTTTGTTTAATTTCTTGCTTTCCTCTCTCTACCTTAAAGAGCAGACTACTTAATTAATGGAAAGAGAAAGATCTGAGTATTTGAGAAACATTGTCCCCAGATACCCAAAAGCATATGCACAGAGAAGCTTGGGCTCAGATTCAATTACCCAAAGAGGAATATGAATGTGGATCTTTGAAATAAATATTCCAGTCATAACACTATAAGTTTTTTGGCTTCTACCTTTCCCTTCTTTCCCTCCATTTTTCTGTGGAGGGCTTGGCTTCCTGGCTCTGCAAAGTTAATGGCTGTGAAACACAAGTGGAGCAGGAGCTTTACTCAGCTTGTGAGTTGAAGCTAAACTCACAAAATATCCTCTGGCTCAGCCTGGTGGAGCATTTCTCTTCTATGTGTCTGCTGATTTACTGGGGGGGTGTTTATGCTATGCACTGTTCCATGAATTATACAAAGGAATGGCACAATTCAAGCAGCTATGTTAGATCTGAGAAGGTCAAGCATGAACTTTTAAAGCTGGGTCTAACTTCCAGTTTGGACGTATCTGCAGGCAAATGTAGTAGCCAAACAAATGCAGCCGCTGAAGAGAGACAAACTAAGCTAATTGTAATGAGAGGACAAGGCATGGCATTTACATCTTTAGCATCAAGCTCCTTCTTGGGGTTTCTGCAGGTCTTGTCCAGCCAATGCTTCTGTGCTTCCTGTGCTACTGAGAGCTGTGGCGTCCGGGGTCACTACCAGCTGGGACAGGGCAGTAGGAACTCGGAGCCTCTGAATAAAATTCTCTTGTGAATCTTGTCCCAGGAGCCCAAAGAAAATCAGTAGTATTGGCTCCTAAATATCTCAGAATTTGTTTAAAATATCCTGAAGTCATGAGATGTGAGATTCTGTAAGGATTTGATGGCTGTGTTGACATCTGCTGTAGAATAAGGGCTGAAGCAGATGTGAAAAGAGGGACAGGAATAAATAAGGCAATTTTAAAAGGGTTTAAAAGCAGCTGAAGGAGCCTGTAGTTTTATGCATCTACTATTTCTATTTTACCATCAGGAGACTGCTGTGTCACTTTCTCAAGTAGATTTGTTTGATTCAACTCCTGTGGTAATCATCTTGATTATGGTCCGTCCAGCATTTGCTTTTTTCAAAACTTCTAGTGTTCTTTTTTCCTTTGAGTAAAAAGATTCTTTATTAATTGGAAACTCACTGTTGTGGAAAAGCAATTCACGGTAGCTATTTTTCTCAGATGGCACAAATACTCCTTTAAAAAAAAGGGATGAATCTTTTCTTTTACAATTGCTCCTTTAATAAACTATTTGTTTAAATCATATCCTTGTCCTCCTCAGTGGTGAAGCTTGTTCCTTATTTAAAACAGGATAACAGGGCTCTTCCACTGTTTAGAAAGGCACTGAAGCTGGTACTCCAGAACAGAGCCACCCATTCTTCTTGTGGGGGCTAATTGATTAGCCTTAGAGCTACAGATCTGTGCCCAGAGACCCAAATAAGAGGACTTCGTTTTTCTTTTGAATGACTTATTTCCCCAGGCTGTCTACATTAGACGTGTCCAGGTGGTCTCAAATTATTTACAACTGCAGGAACCTCTGTGGTCACAGGATTATCTGCATGGGGAAGCACATTTGAAAGTCAGTATTTCCTTCTCAGAAAACAGGACAGTCTTTGTTAGTACATATTCTCATTTGGAATACTTTTAAACTAAGCTAAGAGAACCTAAATATATATCTCTCTCTTTGCAGTCATTTAAAAGTAGCAATTTCCTTTAAAAGAAGGTCATTATAAGAAAAAATATTTATGAAGGGCCTCAGATGTATTACATATCTTATTAAATTTTTTATTATGTGCATGTATCCAGTAAGGACAGGAATTTAATGCTATATCTTCTGATCAGTCTACTCATTAATTGTCAATTCAGTTGTTCAGCTTTACTTGTAAGTGTCCCCACAGAGGAGAAGCACAATATTTTAAAGAAGAGTAGGTGTCTAAGAGTAACGGTTCTCCAACATAGCTGATGACATTGAAGGCCCAACTTTCCTTCTGTTCCTGTTTTTTTTGTTGTTGTTCTTTGCCTTGATTGTCACAATGAAAACAGAATTTTAGCTTGTAGCAGTCACCATAATTGACTTTTTCAGCTTTAGTGATTATTTCTTTCCAGAGTGTCTTAAGGGTTATTCTTAGGTCTATCTCTGAGGCTGCTGGCATCTGTTCAGCCTGGCAGCCAGATGAATGTTTTAAGAGGAAATCTGACAGTCTGCATATATCTCCTGTAGTACTAGTGCCAAGACAGTCACTATTTTAAAGACCTATAGAATCGTGTATATATACATTTATAAAATATGGTAGTCAGGTTATAGACTTACTTCAGTTTTTAATTTCACAGTTTGTTTTTGTTGAATCATAGAATCGTATAAATTAGAGACGGAAAAGTTGTATTAGGTCATTTAGTCTATCCCACTGCCAAAGTGGGATTGTTCCCTGCAGTACATTTTCCAGAGTTTTATCCAGTACTTTTCCATTCTCTGGGTTGGGCTTACACTTCAGCCTTTTTTTCAGTTAAGCTTATGTTTTGACATTTTAAGTATTTTTCTCTAGAATTCATTGAATTCTGTTACCACCCTGTGGCCGTAACAACAGTAATGATGCCTGTTGCTACTTTCAATTGTTACAAGCTAACTAAAGTTATTAACCCACGACTGTGTTGGAAACAAGCCCTTCTCTCATATAGCCAGGAGTGACACTGTAAATTTGCACTTCAATGAGTAAAGCTGTGGATTATATCTGTGAATTGCTAACAACACATATGCTGTTTGTTTGCTATTTTCTTCTAGGTGGCGTAAGTTCTTCTTCTTTCTTGACTATGAGTCATAAACAAGGTGTATATTTCCTTGGGTCTCTCTTTAACTGATTAAAATTTTTTAGTCACTCACTTCCAAAATAGCACTTTGTTAACATAAATCAAACATCTTTCTAAGAGTAGGCAAAGTTTTAGTGTCTGCACATATACCAAGCATGTGAAAACCTTTTTCTCTGTGGCAGTAATAGATAGAAAACAGTCAGGAGAGGTCATATGATGGTAGGACCAATACAAAGAAGGCTGTGTTCAGTAGAAGGCAGAGATCAGTGCTACACGCCAGCTCCACACTTGGCACCGCTTGCCAACAAGGCTCAGGCTGTGCTGGCTCTGTGGTACCTGTGTCTCACGTACACAGCTGAGGAATTCCAGTGATATTTATCCCTGATGCTGCTCAGCATATGTGCCTGCAGTCCTGGAGTAGGACAGACAGTGGGTCCACAGGAGTTCTGAACAGCAAGGGACATCACCATCACTGAAGTAGGCTTGACATTTCCTTCTTGGTGACAGTGAGTGCAGCAGCTCTGTCCCGAGACAGCGGTGTCTGTCGTGTGACCTGATGCATGTGCGCTCCTTCTGATTGTGTTAGACAGCAAGGAGGCTCTCGTGTATGGCTGTGCAGGAAAAGTCTGCAGAGCTGTGTTAATTTAGGTCAGAATGAGAGTGTAACTGCAGTGATTAGCAGTTCTTTAGTCTTTTTGACAAAGACTTTTGAATATAATATTCCCCTACAATGTTTTCCAGCAGAAATAAGCTTTAAAAATCTTTATATAGCAGATTTATAGCAACTAACCTCGTTGTTAACAAGATGTTAACTCTCGTTGGTTTTAAAATGTGATGGTTTCTGAACAGAGGGGCTCTGTGGGATTTAATTAGAGTGAGTTAACCTTTTCCCACTGAAATGGTGGCCCTACATGCTCCTCATTTTGAGCTTGCTTGTTGCATCTCCATCTCAAACAAACCTCACTGATGCATTAGTTAATGGTTGAAAAATTCTGTGAGGATGTAAGGGACTAGGAAGCAGAGTATTGTCATTAATACACAGAATTGCTAGTCAGGAGACCTGTGTTCCCTCCCAGCTGCATTGCTGATTTCCTGTAGCTGTGTGTGAAGATGTTGTCATGCCAATAAAGTCCAACTGAACTATGCATGACCTGGCCATGTAAGCTACAGCCAGCCAAAGTATTCAGAACTGCTTGCTAAAGTTTGAGGCACCTTTGTTTAGTAGAATAATCTGAAAACTTTGCCTTAGCTTCCTATTACACTGTTTCTGATAAAATTTTCTTATGATTTATGGCACCAGAATTGGCACGAGAATTGAGTTTCTATTTCACTCTCTTTCTTGATTTTTGAAATGAGAGTGATGAATGGTTTTGTGTCTTATCAGGATTAAAAACCAGTTTGTCTTAATTCTTTCATGCTTTTGAAATAAAAAGTGCTGGGAAAGTGCAAAGCAGATTGTAAAATGCTGTTTTTCCCATCTCACTTTATCTTTCACACACATCCTGTGCATTTATGAAGATGAAATCCAACTCTGTAAAACATGGTGGCTCTGCTTGTTTAGCCCATTTCCTGGCTTGGGTTGGAAAAATGACTTGTGGATAGGGTTAGACTTCACCCACTGCCATTTCTTTGGCAGATGACAACATATGAGATCGTTTCACATAGGTTAAATCACTGTTAAATCCTTCACCAATGCCAATCTAGAGAGTCAAGGCAGAGCCTATTTGACTCAAAACTGTGTAAAGGAGAGTACCAATAAACCTACCAGCCCTCTCAGTTAAGCCCCTCAAATCCTGTGCCAGGAAATTTACAGAGGAGATCAATTTTAATTTATTTAATTTCTCTGACCCTACTGTGTATAATTCCTTCATAAGAATCTTATCTCTTCTCTTTGTATTTTCTGGGGTAAAAGTGAAGGAGCCTGAAGGGTTCATGTCGGCCCCAACACAACTTAACTGAACTGTCTTAATCTGAGGACCAATTTGCTCTACAGGCCCCTAAGGAAGGAACTTGTTGATTTTGGCAGTGTTTACCTTTCTTACAAACAAATTCATCATTTTCCAGACCGGCTGGCTCTTAAAAATCACTTGAGAGCTGAGGAAAAGAAAAAGCCTGCCCCAGGCTGCATCAGTATTCTTTTTCTTGTGTTTGGGGAAATCTTTTGTGCTCTCCACAGCTGCTTGAGGATAATCCATAGAGTCAAGATTATTCACAGAGTCAATAGAAATGCCTGTAAAGTTCTCTGAGTTTAGTTTCCTTCAGTGGGGGAAGTGAAAGCCCGTGTCAAAATAAAAAGGAGAAAAAAAGAAGAAGATTCTTGACTGAGTTAACTGTGTTCTCAACTACAATTGTGAAGAGAAGAAATGAAAGGGCTGACTTGAACCTGCTTGCCTTTCACTTTTGGGAGCTACATGTTGTAATTTTTGGTTTTGCTTTGTTTTTTTCTTTTTGTTTTACATAGATTCAGCACCAGTAATATTTAGTGTGACTGATAAGTATCTGCTTTTAGATATTATGTATCAGGAATCAAATTCCTGTTTCTAACCTAAACACTGCAGCTTCAAGTTTTTAATTATTCACACATATATCACATGAAGTGATGAGAGCCATGTAATATATTGCAGAGCCATGTCATTCACCTCTGACTGCCTGACTTGCTCTTTCTCACTAGTTTGTCTCCACCAGAACAAATCACTTAGCAGTCAGATATTTAGTGTCTTCTTACATGCATTATTATTAAAAAAAACAAAATCCCATTTTTTAAGAAAAACTTTTCCATCTACTTCCACTGCCTTGAGGTTCTGGTATTCTAGTGTGTGTGTGTGTGTGTGTGTGTGTGTGTGTGCATGCCCTAATCCATTACTGTAAAGGAGGCAACCCCACCTGTTGCATGAAGATGGCTATCAATGGACTTCAAGCCTTTTTTGTTTCCTTTACAATTCTGAAAAACTCGTGGTGTTCCTTCAAAGAAAAAAATACTAAGTTTAGAAAGGGGTGGTGAGCTCTGCAGCTCCAGGCTGCTCCTCACTAAGCTGTCTGTTTTGGGTCCCATTTTGAGGTTCTAGCCTTCCCTTTAAGGAATTTTGGCACCTAAATTGAGTTCCGTGATGGAGACCAGTCACCTAAAATATTTAGGACTCTAACTCTGTTATTGGATATAGCCCCAAATCATGAAGTTGAAGCTATTAAGTCACGTTTAGAGGTTACTAGCACTTACTAGTGAAAGTTTTATTATCCCTTCAACGTCCATATAGTTAGACTCAATGAACCTAAGGACCTGGTTTTACATTCTTTAGTGCACAGGCTGCATTTTGTTACCTTTTGTCTGATAATACCTGTCACTGAGGAGCGTCACCCTTCACTGATGAGTCCTGTCCACACATCCTACACTGCAGCCAGCACCCTTTGGCCTCCCTAGTGCTCAGTTTGGTGCACAGTTCACACTGCTTGCTGGACGTATGCTAGTGCTAGGGTGAAGGATGGATTTCATTTTGAAGGATGGATGTGACAGGCAGGGTCACATCCCAGCACAACCCATCAGCTGGGGTCTGTCAGCACTTGGAGAAACCTGGTGTTGGCCTCCCTTCCTGCAGTTTTACCCTCTGATGTGTTTATAGGCAGCATAGTCCCTCCCTGCAGTGATTTCTGCTGACTTAATATAGTTCTTTTTTTTGCAATTTCTTGCTGCTGTTCTTTCACTGCTTTATAACATCAGTGAAAATAACACACTGGACAGAAACTGAGTGTTTGCTTGTTTATATAAATTCTCTGTGTTCCCTGAAGAGCTGAAATTTATTTAGACATAAGAAATTAGGTAGACCTCAACCACAATATGGAAGATGTGTGAAAAAGTAGATGGAAGACTGTGGTTCAAAATCTAGTGCTTCATGATTTTCAGAGGCAGAAATTCCCCCTTAAATCCATTAAATACTTGTTTTAGAAAGAAGGTAGCTAACACTTTGATGCTCTATGTCCATACCAGCTACCTACGCTTATATTTCAAGCTCATGTGCTTCTGCTTTAAGCAGTGCCATGAAAAGCTGTGTCCTCGGCCAGTCTGGTGTAGTCACCTGGCTGTGTTCCTGAGCAACACTGTGCAGCCACACCTCACTAAGTAGCCATAGTTGGATATCTGCTGAATGATGGCAGCTGTTCTTAGACACACATCATTGTGTGGTTGCATTTATATCAAATAATAACATTACTTTCCTCATTATCTTATTATTTCTGCAATAAATTAGCCTTTTGTGAACAGTTATGAAAGAGAATAATGGAATCATAGAATGGTTTGGGTTGGAAGGGCCCTTAAAGATCATTTAGTTCCAACCCTCCTGCCATGGGCCAGGACACCTTCTGCTAGATGAGGTTGCTCAAAGCCCCATGCAACGTGACGTTGAACACTTCCAGGAATGGGGCATCCACAGGTTCTCTAGGCAACCTCTTCCAGTGTCTCACACCCTCAGACAGAAAAATCTCTAATATCTAAACTAAATCTACCCTTTTAAAGTTTAAATTCATCCCCCCTTATATTATCACTACATGCCTTTGTAAAAAAGTCTCCTTTTGCCTTCTTGTGGTCTCCCTTTAGGTACTGGAAGGCTGCTATAAGGTCTCCCTGGAGCTTTCTATTCTCATTTCTGTCACAATGAGTGAAAAAAAAAGATCTTCTTTTTGGGCTGATTTTATTCATTTTGACTGAGATAGGTTAGTATTGTCATAACAGTGTGATCAGTCATTTCAGCCGGAAGTCTGTGGGGCTGAGAGCCATTGAAGGTGGAATTGGAGACAGTAGCTTCTGTGATCAGCAGTCTTTCCATGGGATTTTTGTCACCTGCTTCCCTTTATTTTCCTCCTCAGTCTGCTCTGTTTTCTCCCATCTCTCACACATCTCTGTCAGCTGAGACTATATTCTGCTATTAGTCAAATGGTTTCACCAGATTACCTTTCCTAATACTCCATTCTTCAGATTTTCTGTTTACCACACTCCCTGCAGAAAACTGCTACTCTGTCTATTTTAAACCTGTTCTCCAAATGTTGATTTCCTTCCCTGTTTGTGGGATTAGAGCTATTTGGTGTATCCTCAACATCAGGCTGAATCACCACCACCACTCACCACAAGCAAACAGGTATTACCACTCAACAGTAATCTCTAGTCAGTGCCAGTCTCCTGTAACCACAGTTAAATTGCACAGAAGTCCCCAGGAGGAATGACAGGTCATTATGATTATTTTGAAACTGCGTGGTTTTAAGTATTTCCATAAACATGTACTGCTCTTTAGCTGTGTGCTTGCAGGCCCCTCCAGCTGCAGGCCAGCATGCTGTTCCAATCACAGCTCAGCTGCTTCTGGATGTTGAAGTCTCCATGTCTCCAGAGCTTCGCCATCCTCATACCCAGTTATCCTGTCCCTCCTGCTCTGCCAGATGTTTGCTCTCTAAGCTGGTTCTGTAAATAGCACCACCGCTTGCAAACATGGTTAGGCTAAGCCAGATCATTTTGGCAGGTTAGGAAGTGACTGCACAGGGAGGTTTGGCTTCCCTCAGTGTGCTGGGGAAGAGCAGCAGGAGCTGCAGTAACCTCTCTGAGAGACTTAGCAGCAGTTTGAACCCCACATCCACATGCACCACCCACCGCCAGTAACCACAGCTGAGCCTACAGGGCCCCATGACCACATGGGACATGGACTTGGAGGATGTGGGACATGGACTGTGCCTGTGCCTACCTCTGAGTAATGGAAAACAGCTACACCTGAGTGTTTCTGCTTTCTCAAACCAGCAACAGGCTGTGTGCTCCAAGGGCTGCAGCCTTTTCCAGGTGCGTCTGCAGAGACACTGGCAGCTTTTGAATAGGTCTTCCATGTAGCTGTTAGCAGCTTCACAGAAAACATTTTTTAGAAGTCAGGTATTAGATAATTCTGGAAGATTTTAGTAACTGAGAGGAAAAATATAACACTTGAATATACAACAAAAAAAAAAGTTGGCAAATGAAGGCTAAACTAATTTCAGAAAATGTCGAGTCAAAGGCACAGACCATTAGCAAAGTCCATGCACAGCCTGTCATAACTTGTTTTCATCTCTGCCTTGGTTTTGCTTTTCCTGTAGGAAAACTGCCTTCAGGACCTAGTGTGCTTAACAGTTTCCACAGTTCAGTAGTCTAGAATTTCAAATCTTGACTTGCATTTTCGTAAGTATGGAATGAATTTTCTAGAGGTGGTGACACAAAACAGTCATGAGATGTTTAGTAATTAATTAAAAATTTCATTTGAAATAGTTAAGGCTTATATTTTTTCCCAATTTATTAGATTAAATATCTACTACAGTTATGAAGCAAGATATTTTCCTAGTGTTTAGACGCAGCTGTTGCCTTTTTCTGGTCTTAAAATTAAGAAACAAACACGGTTAGAGGGGAAAAAGGGTTTTACCTTGGTATTTATTAAGGATCCTCAGGTGCACCATATCCATGTAGAATGCTCTGAAATGCACCCCAGAATGCCCACCGAAAATGCACACACACAGTGATTCTTGTATGCTGTTACAGACCTTGCAAATTAGCATATCTATCAAAGATTCCCCAATGAGAGACTCAAATGAGCCCCTCATTCTGAAGAATTTCCGCCTGGATGGGCCTATGTTAGTTTACAGGCTGTGTGCTAGAAAGGACCGTGGTGTCTGGGGCTTTCTGACCCCCAACTGCGAGGCTTCCAGGATGTTTGGTCTCTTGGCTTAATGGAACTTTGGGTCTAAGCGAGTTATCTGATTTAGGGAATTACAAGTTTGTGGGCTAAAAGCACTAAGGATACATAAAAGCTATATAAAAGGGTATATAAAAGGTGTATATAAAAAAGGCAAAAAATCATCATGGCATCACAACATCTTCCATGATACTTTTAATTCATATCAAGAATCAACCTATAATATTTAGCAAATGCAAGTACAATCTACTTCTAGATATTTCACTAATAAAAGGATACCTGTTTCATATAATATTAATTTTTCCTTTTACCAAATAAAGATATTAAATTTTTGGACCAACTCTCAGAAGTTAATCAGGGTCAGACAAATGTTACAAGAATATCCATGAACATATAAGGCCTTTATACACCTTTTCAGGTTTATATTTAAGTATCCTTTCAGATATAAATAAAGTGACTGAAATTTAAGAGCTGAGCATATGTTTTTAGGAGTCATTTCACTTCTGAATGCTTCGTTTATAGCCTCTGACCAGAGAGGTGGACACCAAAATACTGACTGTTGCACAACCTAGCGTCTGCAACTAGACTCTTCCAAAAAATTCCTGGTTATAGTGCTGAGGATATGCAATACTTGGACTCTATACCTAAAACAGGGCTGTGAGCAGGAACTCTTGATTTAGTCACAAAGAAACACTAATGAGTGAAGTGTTTTACATACCAGTGCTCCCTCTCCCTGAATTTTAGGACTTTTGCTGAGAACTCTGAAATAGTGTTGTCACTCATGTGAGCAGTTCACAGCAAGGAAGCTTCTCCTGCATGTCAGCATCTGTAAATTTTCTTTTGAAAGTGCAACCAGGATCATGCTTTTTTCTTTCTAATAACAGTATAGAGGATGTGGGGAGAGGAATTTAGCCATTAGTCCTGTAGTTAAACTGCAGGAGGCTCAGCCTCTTTGCATATCTCAGCTCACTGAGGGTCAATAAATGGAGACCCCATTTTCCCAGGATGACAGGACAGATAATGGTAAATGATCTCTGTTGCCTACTGGGAAAGGGAGTGCCCATTCTCCAGGCAGTTAGAGAGTTCAGTTTGGAGAGGGAATGGGTCTGGCCAGTCCCTTCTATCTTATCCCATGGAAGTTTAATTCAGAAAAGGCCTTAGGAACCCAACAACCATGACTTTTTGTGCCCTTTTGCAAGCTGAGTGCTGTAACCACAGGCTTAGGGTCATCTTATTCTTTATTTTCCGCCTTCACTAGAAGATCTTTAATACTTTTATAGAAAATGGAAAATCTTTGGTGGAAGGGCTTTTAATGTGCTCTTCTCTACCTGGATAGCTTAAGTTAGTAGATAATGTAGAAAAGATGTTATGTAGAGCTGAGTATCCTCAGGTTTTCCATAAGCTCTTACCCTCAAAATAGTGAACAGGAGAGGTGGGTATAAGCTCCTACTCTGTTCATGTTTAAAAAAAAAGGGAAGGATGTTTGTGGAATTGTTTGAAAATATGTTCCTGTGTCTTTTAAGTCCTGTGAAGAGGAGGTCCTCATTTATGGATTTAGAGCTTTGGTGGGACTTTGACCTTGGTGTCTTTGGCTGAGAGACCTCAGGAGGTTGTACGCACATAGAGACACAGAATTCAAGGCTCTTGGGGAATTTTTATGGTAAATGTCTGCATGCCTCCTGATGTAAGTACAACAAATATCTAGGACTTGTGACAACTTCAGTGTTGGACATAGCATTTAGGATTTCATGGGAGCCCTGCTCTAACCCTTTATTTCAATCCCAGGTCACAGAGTGGATGAGATCTCAAACAGTATGTGAGGTTTTTTCCTGCAGTACACACACCTTCCTTAGTGCCAGAACGTTTGAGCTATGACTGATTTGTGTTAAAACAGATAATTTTAACTGTGTTAAGTGAATGGTGAAGTTGGGACTAGACACAAAGCTGGACTCCATTTCTGAGGAGAAAGGAGGTCAGGCTCACAGGCTGGGAAGAACAAGTATACAAAAAAAAAAAGGTCAACAAATCAGCTGTGAGATTTTGAAAGGAGGTGGGTGGTGAGAGATAACGCTGGGCTACACATCTGTGATTATTCATGGGTGGACACATGAGGCTGTTTTTGGTTTTTATGTGAGTAAGATGAACAAATAGACATGTAAATCAAGCACAGAGCCTAGGTTCTTATGCTCTTCTCAGCCAGACTTACAATCTTGAGCATAATATTGCAATACCTGTTTGTTTTGCAGCTGGTTTGTGTTTGACTATGTCTGTCTGTGGAGATTTGTAAGACAGATGCAAGACTGTTTGCAAAAGATCATACATACTCTGACTATGCTCACAGAAGAATAAACAAGGAGATATCAACAAAGCCAAATATAAAAAGGAGCTTAGTCAGGACAGGTCACAGCTTTTGTGCTGCAATCATTCCTTCTGGCTCCATCACTTCTATTTGAAGAGAATAGTTGCTCATGCCAGCATATTTGGTCTATACAAAAATCCTAGGGAGAATGATTCATTCAACCACGTTGCCAGCTACAGTGTTTTTATTAGTGAGCCTTGCAATATTTGATGATTTTCTTAAAACATTGTATACTAATGTGATTGAGTGAAAATCACTGTGTTCGCTTTTAAAAGATTTGAAGTTTCCAAGACCTCACAGTGACAGAGAAAAAATTGGAAAAAAGGCAAGAAGGCAAGGACAAAGGAAAGAAGGAAAGAAAGAGAGAGAGAGAGAAAGAAGGAAGGAGAGAGTGAGAAAGAGAGAAAGAAAGAGAAGGAGAGAGAAAGAGAGAAAAAGAGAGAAAGAAAACGTACAGACAAGCATAAAGTCTATTTTCATGATCTCTTTTAAAGTTTTAATCATGAGACCTGAATGTCAAGAGCTGGCAATATTGCAGGTGTGGAAGGCTTCTAAGTGGCCATTTTCATCACCATTTGGTCCCTGGGAGAGGCCTTTCTTTATATGTGTATGTGAGGAAGCTTTTACTCTGTGGCTGTAGGAGCTTCACCTGATGTCAATTTAAAGAGACAGGTGATTTCTGCAAGTTGCAAACTAATGTGCCATAATTCCCCAAGGTATAAATTAATACAAAATATATGTCTAATAATATAAGGTACTAGACACAGAAAGCTCATCCTGAGCAGCAGAACTGTAGCGTTGAGTTCTTCTGTAATCAAAATATGCAGGCACCTCGAGGGAATGTCTCCAGATGGCTGATTTCCCATTAAAACCTCAGACCTTTGATACAGGCCTATAGAATGGATCACCTCACATGAAGAGAGTACTATTTTCAATTTCCTTTGTATTTGTGGATATTGGTTTGGCATGGAGTGGGGAGGGGAAGATCCATGATAGTAACTCCCTCCTCAGTAGCTTTGGTTCTTTTCATTAGGAATGAATAAATGGGGAAGAGTCTTTCCTGAATTATTTTTATTTACTCAGATCCTTTTGATATTGTTATTTTCCTGCTTATAATTCTCTATAATTCAGTATACGGTTCTTCTTTATGGACAGCACAGTTTCCCCTACTGTTTGATTTCCACACAGCTGATGTTAGGGCATTTTGCCTCACATTTTCCGAAAGGATCTCTGATTTTGCAGAATGAACTATGCCATTTAGAGCCAAGTGTTGTCTGGTTTAGCTGAAATAAACCCTTATAGAAAAAACCCAACTGTACTATTGATAAACATGCAAGTTACAGGGGGATTAGATGTGGCTGGACTTAGAAGATCCTCTCCTTGCTCCTGTTCTCCTGTAAGTGGCTTTTAATACACCATTTTTCTTCCCTTTTACATGCATATTTAAATTTTTCTTGTAATCTGCAGTCCTGTCAGGCAGGGGTTGTCCCTCTCTGGCACTTGTTCAGTGTCCTGCTTCACAGGGGAAGTGAGAATGAGCCTTCACTCAGATACAGGCATGCTATGAGGGATTGGTGGTGGGCCAGCAGTTGAGACATAAAGACAAAAAAGAGTTAAAATTAAATCAAGCTTAGGGGTGTTAATTTTTTTTTACACTGAAAAAAATGCAGAACTTTTTTATTTTGTTCATCTTTATTCTTCAATTTATTGAATTTGGAAGTGTTGGGAAGTGTTAGTGAATTGGAGGACAAAGAAAAGAAATAGAAAAAAAATAAAAGAAAAAGGACAGATTCACAGAACTGGAAGCAAAGCAAAGGAAGTCTGACTGAAAGCTCTGTGACAGAAGGACTCATCCAAGGTGAGTTGGGTTCCTCAGAATCATCTGATGGTGGTCCACATTTCCTAGGTCCTTCATAGGAATGGTCATACACTCCATTGACAGATTTTGTAAGTGAGCAATTCTGTGTTGCCTATGATACTGTAGTTTTCACATGGAGCTCTTCTGTAGTTGGAACATTTACAGACTCTTTTTCCTATAAAGATTTTCCAGTGTCTAATATTAAAATCCAATACGCCACTAGTAGACTTTCTTTGTCTAGCTACCTATTTCTGGGAAACACATTTATTTGATATTGTTATCCCATGGATGGCTAATGGGTTAAAAAGTCATTAAACACATTCACATCGAGGCAGTGCCATTATAAAAGCCTTTTTTCCTGAGCTTCCTAGAATAAAATCACCTTCAATGGAGATAATGCAAGAGATTAAAGGCCTGTTTGTTCAGGATAGATTTGTTTCTTAAATGGATTTTCCTGTCAGTGACTGAGTAACCTTAGAAGTGTGGCAACTGTTAGTATGCAATATTACCTGTAAGTCTGCTGGTGAGGAGGGATAAACTCCTCACAACTTTCAATAGAGGCTGCATGTTTTTGTAAAAGATCAAATCAACTCTGAGTTACTAAGTGAAAGGGTGAAATTCCTGGGTGAAAATCTATGGCCTTTATTATACTTGGGGTCAGACAGGATGGTCACTTCTGAGTTTAAACCTACAAGTGGAACTTCATTAAAAAGTATTGGTCAACTCAATCCAGCCTGCTTTTTCATGTAGGCTCTTTTTTCCTTTCTCTTCTCTTTGGAGCTTAAGAGAATGCTTATGAAAACTTTTAATTAAATTTTAGCTGCATCCCATACCTTGCATAATCCCAAGATCACAGTTGACATGTTCATTTGCAACCACAAGATCTGCAAACTGAAGTTAGTCCTGCTGGAAGTCAAAACCCTATTAATACAGCTGAAAGGCAAGAATGTCTAGGTAGTCTAATCACCCTTTCTGCAGTGAAAGAAAGAACATAGAAGCCCTTGTGTCTATATAGAATATTCTACACAGAATACAGGGAAATGTTCCTGTTGGAAAACATTAGTATACCATTTTTGGGATTATGAAAAACTACTTTGGTATATCTAAGCTTGGAGGAAGTGGCAGAGGTGATCCAGGTTTCAATTTTAAACTGGAATTTTAAAAATAATTATAGGCTACCACATCATAGCACAATATGCCTAAAATTTTACATCAGACCAAATACTGGACACTAATCTTATGGTACAGCATCAAGAATAGTAGCTTTATCTAAAATTAGATATATTTAATCTGAAATTAACCTTACCAAATATATATTGATCCTGAGACTACACTGCACTCAAACACACTTACAAGTCTTTGTTATCCACTCCCAGTGTCCTCAGGAATAGATCAGGCACAGGCAGACCCCTCTTCCTGTGAGGTGCAGTGAAGTATCTTACACGTTTTACCATTTTACCTCCTGCAAGAAAATGACACAAGAGTGGGTGTCTTCCTTGTGTTGCTGTTATAGAATAATGGGTTTAGGGGCCCATGGCAAAAATGAATGGCATGTTACTGAAAAAGAATAATGTTCCTGAAGTGAAAGGTAAAGCTGGATGTAAAATACTCTAAGAGGAACTGAGCACATAGCCCAGTGAGAAATATTTAATGAAAGAAGGAAAAGCACTGGAAGGAAAAGCAGAAGGGAGACTCCATCAGAATTCAAATTGGAGGAAAAGCTCCTCCTTTACCCAGTGAAGCAGGCTTGGATTAGTACTGGGATGCCAGCCATGCCACAGGCTGTTTAAACTAACACCTCCTAGGACAGTGTTATGACTTCTAGCATCTTTGGTAAGATTTACAAGACCACTAAATTCTGTTCCACTCCTGATGAAGGAATCAATCTTTTACTGTGGCTTCAGCATACCATCACAGAAGTGACTATTGTGACTTTTAAGCTGGAAAATCAGTTTCACTGTCTTAAAATCTAGTTTAATTCTTTGAGTTGCTTCCTGAAATGATTCCACCTAGCAACACTGAAGAAAATTTGTTGCAGAACAGCACAGAGAGAGTGGCTGGGGAAGTAACACATATCAAAAGTAAAATAGTTCTGGGAAGGAAATTCTGCCGAAGGAAGGATGACTGCCTAGGATTCAGGGTGGGTGGTTAGGGCAGTGACATGAACTGAAAAAGTCCTGGTTCAGACAGATACACACTGAAGGTAACCACTCATATCAAGCAGACTGGGGACCTCTAGCTTGGCCTCCCACACTTTTAGACTTCCTTCTTTCACTTACATCAGGTGTCTAAAAGAAAACACAAATCTACCACAATCCTGTATTTTAGGAAAATGTTCATAACATTTTAAAACTCTAATATGTCTCTGCCTATGGCAGGAGTTTTGGAACTAGATAATCCTTAAGGTCCCTTCCAAACCAAACCATTGATGTGGAACACAAAGGAATTTGACAAGTTTCATATTTGCTGTGAGTGGAATTGCCATCATCCATTCAGTTGTTTTTGTTTTTTTTTTAAATGTCATCTCTCTCCTTACCGCATCAGAACATTTTTAGGAGCTATATTTCTAAATTACCATCTTCATCCATTTTCTCCAGGCATCTGAACCAAGCAAAGGTGGACAGAAGTGGGAAGAATACCACTTAGGAAACTTTAAGGGTTGAGAGACCACAGACTTCCCAGATGCATACAAAACCTCAAGTTGTATTCATGAACTGTTGTAAGCATTGCCTGAGGGTCAGGAAACATCAAACCAAGGTTTTATTCCAGTGGTTTTGAGGTTTGAGGTGAGTGTTGTGCTGCTCTGGTAGCATCCTGAGGGGTGGAGTGTGGGCAAACTGTGAGAAGGATTTATTTGCTCCAAGTACATTAGTACACTCCTGAGCAGGGGAATGATTATAGGGTGGCTTTACAATAAGGATAAATGTTTTTCTGTCTTTTAAATGCATATGTCAATGGTGTATTTGTTGTTGCTAGCATTAAGGGATAGAGAATAATAAGAAAAGAAGGACAATATTACATTATGGGTTTCTATTTCCCACTGATCTGGTATAAATAAAATGTCATGAATTATTTACACAGCAAACAAAGAGTTGTAAAGGCTTAGAGGGAAATGAGTTAATTCACCACTCACATAATTTAAGCTCTATTATATAGTAGCTAATTTGAGACCACCCATTTTTTAAATTGTGGTTTAGAGAGATTAAAAAAAATCTTAAGAAATTGAATTTAAACAACCCAGTAATTATTATGGTTTGGCTCTTGTATTTATTTTTGTATAAGAACTCTCACTGATAGCTGCCAGCTATTTAAAATAATTTACTTTAAAAAATCACAGCAGGGTAAGTAAATACCTATAAGTAATAAATCTCTATGGTAGATTTTTCCCTATAGAAGACTAACCACCCAAGTATATTACTTGTATTGCAGACACAAAATCTATTTTAAATTAATATAGTGTTTTAAATACAGCAGCAAGACAAATTACAATTAGAGCAGCTAATTCTTTCATCTACATATTTATTTGCTTTTCATATAACCTTCATGTGTATCTTCTGCCCTAGAAGCTGCACGGAGAAGGTGGAAAATTTTCCAAGTAGGAAATGAGGTTTAATTGAAAAAAAAAAAAATTATTTCTTTTTTCTTGGAATTAAAGAAAAATTCTAATGAAAATATAAAAATAAATGTTTAGCTGGTTCAGTTTCTTGTGGAAATTTAAAAATACTTCTTCTTTCAAAAATTGCAGCGTGACATTACACTAAAGAAACATTGTGATGGATACATCCTATTAGCATGACTATTTTATTTCTAGGATGAGAAGACTAGGTTACCTTATTGTTACATATCTCTCCTCTGAGTGATAAGTACATTCAAATCTCTTTCTCTAGCTCTTCTTCCTAATTGGTTGTCCCAGGTTTTCCTTGTGCTGCTGAGATCTTAATTTTTTTAAATCTAACAAATAAATTGATATAGTCAAATGAAAAGTTTTATGCAAAAGGAAAAGATTGTTGCTCTAAAGACATCATTAGAATGAAAAGGAGTTCTTTCCTTTTTAATAATCTCTTCCTTCCTTCCTGAATACAGTTTTTATGGCATCCCAAATAAGCCTCAAGGTCACAGTGTGAATAATCCAAGACTGGGACTTTGAACTGGTTTTGAAAACTAAGAAGTTCGGTAGCTTTTTAACACCTCCTTGTTTTTCCACATGCCCCAGCACATCTTGGCTTTGGAGCTATGCAATAAAAAACACTCCTAATGAACTTTGGATCTTATATCTAAGCAGTTCCCTTTCTTTTTTTCTTTTTTTCCCCCTCCTTTTTCTTTTCTTTTGTTTCTTTATTTTTTAAATTTTTCTGCCAGAAGTCTAATCTTATCATGCTAATGGCATGGGATGTTCTACAGTTTTTACAAGACACCTACAAATGTGATCAAATCTTGATACCCTTGTTCTCTGCACTGACAGTCTTTTTTTCTCCTCTTGCCTCTGAGTGCACACCCCACGCAGCCCCCGGCTCACTGTCGACATTCCCGGTGCTCGGATCACACCTGGGACCCTCTCACCAACCCCTTTCAAGATTTCTGGGGAGAGATGAAAACACTTTGAGCGAAACAGGAAGTTCAGCAAGTCAAAACATTGTCTGTGGTTGGGGTTATCCATTTGTCAGGAGTGCGTGTTTTTACCTGTGCCGGCGTTCAGGCAGGCAGGAGGTCCAACGCATCCGACCGCGGCGGGTGATAAAGGAAGGGAAGTGGAACTTGCCAGCAGCGCTGCTCAGCCAGGAGATGAAACGGGTGAGCTCCTGCAGCACACAGGAGCAGGTATGATAGCTAGGGCTGGGCAACACTTAACACTTTCAGGGGAAAAGCAGAAAAACGCATTTCAAATGGCAAGAGTAAAATGGTTGACTAGATCACCTCATTTAGATGTGCCTTGGAGTCCTCTGGCAGTACTGTTGCCCATCAAAACTCTTATGGCTGGTGTGGTCATGAAATGTAATCTATTTTAGAGACAAAGTTTATCTGTGTCCACATAAAATGCAAGACAGAAACCATATGTGAGCCCTGCAGTCCATAGGGACATGACTTTGGGCCAGAATATTTTGGCATAAACACTAAAAATCTTTTAAAAAATAATATCCTGTGGCTTTTGCACTTCCATTATATTAAACTGATTTTCTTTACTCACAGTGGGATTTCAAATTAATTTGTAATTATACACACCATGAGGGGATGAGACAGAAATGACCTAATTATAGACCAAAAGGATGCCCTACAGCTATCATCCAATTACTCCAACCATCTGAGCTCTTAAGCAAAATGATGGGCTTAATCCTTTCTTGGTCACATCTAGTTGTAATTTGCCATTGAAAGCTATAAATTCACTTTAAATATTCATTCCCATTTTATAAAACTCTGTACTGATATAACTTAGAATAGAAACAGATAATGAGAAAGGGTCACAATTGCAGATATCCTTCTAGGCTTTGGTCTACCCCACATGCTCTGTGACCATTGAGTGAGGAAGAAAACCATGGCTTCTCTGCTGTGTCCCTGAAATGGTAACAATTAGCTACAATTAGGCAGATAGAAAATTTTTAAAGTAATAGAAACATCAGAAATGCCCATTAACAAGTGCCCATTAACAACCTCCCAGTTTCAGCCTTAACTTTCAGCACAGGTTGAAGAGTTCATGAAGAGCTACAGTTGTGCAGATGTACTCATTTTAATAGTGTTTTCACTAAAATCTTGCAATAGAACAGGAATAACAATTAAGGTGAAGAAAGGGACCTGATACAGAAAAGGTCAATTCTCCATAAGGTATCTGTTTTTTTTTTGGTTCATTGACAGTTGTGTAAACTATTTACAAATTAACGCAAAATATCTTTTCTCAGTTTTTCTGGAAATTAAAAAACCAAACCCAAACTGTAAGTGAAATTCTAACACAAACCATGGTATTAAAAAAAAGTCAAGTTGGGGTGGGTGAAGCAAATTTCTCCAACTGGAGGAGGAGGAAGAGCTAGTAGTCCAGTAATGAGGGTGTTCACATACAGTTTGGGTGAACTACATTCACATATTTCCTTCTCCTCACCCACACTAAAACTATGAGTGCCAAGGGTACCTTTCAGTCCCTTGTGGAAGCTGTAACCTTTTACAGAAAGAGAAATGCCAACTGTACCAGCAAACAAAGCCAAACTGTCTCTTGGTCAGGTCAATTTTCAAACTATTATATGTATATTCTTTTTCTGATCCACTGGTTATTTGTATGAAATGAATCAGCTGCACCTGGTAAGATATGGAGAAATTTACTCCTGTGAACAAGATAATATTTGGATGAGGGAGGTGAAGCTAACTTCAAAGACCAACCTACTGCAGTACATGAGGGTTTGGTGAACTAAGTGTGTAGCTTCTGGAATATACTGAGTAAAAGGTGGCAACTGTCTTTTAATTTTCTATATGATATTTTAGACCCCTTTTAATTTGTCCCGAAAAAGTGTATCAGAAAGAAAGTATATCAGAAATACCAAAATGAGTTGTCTGATAGCTTCAGCTTTTAATTTTGTTTTGTTTTAGGCACTTAACATTGAGTGACGCCTCACCTGAATTTTTTTGGCTCAGGCTCATGATAGAGCTTTGTCTTGTTAGTTCTTGTTGCTATATTTTTTAGACACACAGTCATCCTTTACAGATTAACTGACTTGCTAACAGGCTGGAAAGGGAAACACTAGTTTTGTTTGGTCTTTTAGCATTTTGCTATCTTCTCTCCAGCTGGCTTTGGAGATAGAGCTCTTTATTTTATTTTATTTTTAATGAGGAATGGCTTTTAATAATCCTACTGACTGCTTTAGCAATGCTTCCTCTGCTTGTCTGTTTGTAGACACGGAGTTTGCATTTATTTCTGTTTACTTCACAGACTGGAAACATGCTTCTTGTATCTGAGTGAAAGAAGACACAGAGTTATGCTTAAGTATCTATATGCTTTGCAGCTACTGTGTTTGCAAGTTATTTTGATCAATACCAAGTATTTAACAAGTGTCCAGTTAAAACTGACCTGTAGACTGGCAGACCTTGTGTACAGTTAATATCTTAGCAGTTGTTTGAAATAACTACCTCACCCTTTGTTTCTGGACTGCTCTTGATATTGTTATGTGGTTAAAAGTTTGGAAGTTAGGGTTATTCCTCTGTGAAAAGACTGAGGGTGAAGTTGTCTCCCTTTGAAGCACCTCTGTTTATAAGTTCAAAGCCCTGTTTCTTTGAACAAGAGGGAGATCAAATAGCCCAGTCCAGTTTCCCACCTGCCAGCACGCAGGTGTTTTTCAGACAGTGCTGTCCAAAGTATCTCTCCAAAGATTCAGAGAGGTACATCTCAGCCAATGTGACTGTCCTCTCCTCAGAGAAGGAAAAGCAGAAAGCAAACATCCATGTGTCTCTCCTGGTCTATCTTCAGCTCAAAGACAGAGTTGAGTCTCCTGCACAGGCTGGGAGAGAGCAGGGCTCTTGCAGATGGGCAGATCATGGAGGCATTTCCAAAAGTCTTGGTTTGTTCTCAAAGGACCCCAAGCAAAAGTCCTGAGCTGTCTTGTTGCTCCCAAATCCAAGATTTTTAGGAAAGAGTAAGATTGTGAAAGAGAGAAACATACTTTTGCTACAGGAACCACTACAGCTGGAAGAAAATACAATCTTTTAGGCATGCAAATTTTTCTTCAGCAAGTGATTCACCCTAGAAACCCTATATATCCCTGTGCTATTGGACTACGACTGCATCCATTTTACACATACTCTCATGGTCAAAAGTATTTAATGAAGAGAATTAAAATTACTGCTGGCTCTGACTTTGTTTTGGCTGAAAACGTGTCTGTGTTTTGAATTTTTTAGGCAGAAGTTACTGAACCCTTTCATAGACGTAGCTAAAAATATGGTAGCTATCTTCAGGGTACAATAGTGGTTAGTTTTAGAAGTTTAAACTTGAATCTGGGCTATCAGAATTCATCACTTCTGTTCAGTTAAAACTTCTGGTTTTCATTGGTAGATTCACTGCAATAGCCATTTCTCCATAGTTTTCTTAAGTTATGTTCTATAGCTTTTGTATTACATGGTTGCTATTACCATACTATTGCAAGGTTGATTTATATATTAATTTTAGGGGATTTTTTTAATCCTTTAGGGGTCTTTTTTGATTGCTCTTCTATTTACTTCTTCATCACTATTAAACAGTTACTATTTCTGAACACTTAGAATTAGTGTATGGTGTAATGAAGTTCTGAGTGTACTTGACGCATGCTCATGTATTTTGACTTAATTTAATACTCTACAATGAATTGCTGTGCTATACTACAACATAGCTCCAGTTGTAAACTTCTAGCTGTGCCCTGTTCAAAAACAATGCCTACTTTAATTTTTGTGAGCTCTTTTATGATGATAATTAAAAACTCCTTAAAAGGTTTCTTTATTATATATGTCCTTGCAAAAAAACAAAGGAAAGAATTTCCTGACAGAGAGAGGGTTGGTTTATTTACTTTATTAAACCTCTACTTCAATGTCATACTTGTGTTTTTTTAGTTCCTGTGTGTTGCCACTACAGAGATGGTGAGAAAAAAATTTTTTTCCAGGCTGTGTTTATGTATCCTAATATTCACCAACTACAGCTGATGCTGTTATTTGGCTTGTCCCAACCATAATTAGAATCAAAATGGGTCTTTGGTTCCAATAGTGGCAGATGGAAACAAGTTGTTCAGTGGGTCAATACAAACCCAGATTCACTGCAGGGTGCAGCACATACCCCAGAGTAGTATGTTTTGTGTGCTGGCAGTAGGGAAACTTCAAATTTCATTACAGGTACATCCTTTAAGATCACGTGAGCACTGGCACAGAGCAAAACTCTCACTGGGACACGAGAATGAAGGACTAAACTGCAAGTGAAAGAAAGCAGTCTGGAAAGTGTCTTTACAGTATTTGAAACTGAGGGATCTCCTACAAATGGTATGGTGAACAATTTTTCAGTTCTGAAACCGTAGAAAGTATATTGCAAAGCTAACTTATTGGGAACAATTTAAAGATCCTGATTTTATTATGGAAAATGATAAAATAAGAAGAGAAATATCTCTAGATTAGTAATTGTGTTTCTCTAACAAATTTTTTTCTACTAGTCTTTATTTTTATAGGTATTGGAATGTTCTCGTGAGAGTTTTGAAAAACTTTCAGGGTCTTATAAGTATTTGAGGGTTATCATTTTTACTTTGTCTCTCCATCTTTCTGCATGTTTTTCTTTAAGTCTTAAAACAGAAATGGAAAAAGAAACACATGCCTGTATATCAAAATATTATGCGTATATATATCTATTAAAGTCTTTAAAACACAGAAAAATATATTCTGTTACTGGGATTTAATTTTAATTAAATGGTCTATCATGTTGTTATTTATTATATAAATAAACAGCTTCACAGGTTACACAGGAAAAAAAGAAGAAAAAAGGCAGTCTCTCACACATGGAGTCTGATTGTTTATTGTCACTGCTGTTAGAATAGTGGACTCATTTTAAATCCAACAAATGAAATAAAATGGAAATCTACATATCAGGTGTACAAATGACCTTGAACAATGTTGCATTACCAATTTCTTTATCAGGTGCAGAAATCATAGTCTTACACTGTTGAGGGAGAAAACCTTTCCGTTTCCCTATAGGAAGATATTTTATCAGGAAATAAGGCCTACCACTCCTTGTTGAGCTTACTCCCTGCTGTTCACAGGAATGATGTGTGTGTCTTTCACTGTGTTGCTGCACTTCCCTTGGATGCTCACAGTGATATTTCAAAAGTTCTTCCAAGCAAGTGGTGTATTGACCCTGAGCTCCACACGAGTGGTAGCATTACTGCTTGAGTCTTGTGGCCCTTTGGTGAATTCTCCAGTCTCCCTGTCCTTCCATGAGCAACTCTTCCAAACTGCTGAGTTTGGAAGGAGATGGCTAATTGCAGAAAATGGGCATTCACTCATTATGGGACACCTGTATGTGCTTTTTAGATCACTTATGATTAGAACTCTCATGTTCATTCGTTGGTTTGACAGAAGCTCCCCAGGAAGCAAATGTTTCACTAAGGAGCAATGGGTTATCTGAAGAATGAGAACCTACCTGAAGCTTTTTGGAGGGATTGATTAAAAGGAGTATGATGTTTTGATCATGATGTTTTTGACAAGAAATGTACCAATTTACTGGCTCATCTTTAGGAGTCAAGAAAAAAAGTCTGATTTATAATTCTCATCCTCTTAACTTTTTCAATTTAGCAAAAGTATCTGACGTGGCAGGTTTAATCGTCGTTCTGACAATTAAGAGATAGACTTTCCCAAAGGCAGTGTCATAATTTTACCTTAATCTTCTAATTATATGGTGTGTATGTGTCTCTGTGTAAATTTTGACTCTGATGCCAACTTCCCAAGTACTCTCTTGCTTGAGAGAATGATATAATGCCCTGGGGGTCTTGCTATCTAATTACTGAGAACTTTCCCATCTCTGCATTGTCTAGACTTCAGTTGTATCTTACACCAAAAACCTGGGAGATCCCCAGATAAGCACAATACTTTGACTAGCCTGATTTGCAGGAAGAACAATTTTATGCTACAGAGTAGTGAACTTCCTTTGGTTTTCAAGCACATTTTTTTCAAGCAGTGTAATGCAAAGATAACATGAGGGTGGAATTCATTTGACTAAATACTAAAGTCTATGTATGTAGAGTTCAAGTAGAGTAGCTTCATGTGAGATTGGGTTCTGAGTGTCTTTGATTTCGTTCACAGTCATTGTAGTCAATGCAGTGCTTCATCAGAGGAAGCAATCTAAAATAGGCCAGTTGGGTTTTAAGTACTGAGATTAGAAAATTGAAGAACCTAAAAGTTAGGTAAAATAAATGTCATAATGACTTTTAGTGCAATAAAGTTACACTGTGTTTTAGTATGAAAATCCAACACAAATTGCAAAAGGGGGAATAATTTTTAAAATCCATTAGCTTTATTTGGGTGTGTTCATTATATGCTGAAACCTATAGGAAATGTTATTATTATGCATTATTATTTATTTTTATCAACCATTTAATATAATATTTGGAATTTCCCTTGTGATCCTAAATAAATTTAAAATTATGAACTTTTTAAAGCTAGGGATCTAAAAGAATAAACAAAAAGTTTTCATACTGGAGAGTGTTCAGAAAGGACAAATATGCATGATTAAGGGGTATAGAAAAATTGGTTTATGAAGAAAGATTAAAGGAGCAAAAAATATATACTATAAGTTAACTGAGGCATAACAAGGAACATGAAAACTGTCTGCAAATATTTGATGCACTTAAACACCAAGAATAGAGAGGAAATTAATATTTGTGTTAATTTCAATAGGAAAAATTTCTGACATTGACGTTAGATGTGTTTTGTTTCAGTGTTGCCAGGATAACCTATGTGCTGCAAGAGAACTAAAGCTGAAAGGTAAGATTTATAATTTGTAAGAGGTGTGCAGCCAAAAATGTCTAACAGAAATTATTTAAAAACACTTTGGTTTTAATAATGAACTATAAAAGCTTTTCAACCAGAACAGAATGATACAACAATTGGTACAAATTGACAATGGATTCTAGTTTTTGTGAATTTTTTTTCTTGTCCCACAAGAAAATAAAATATACCATGGAAAGATCCTGGCTGGGGAAGTGAACAACTCAGTGACCCAAGAAGACAAACTAGTTCCTTTTCATGTGTAAGTTGGATGCTCTTCAAGCGTCTAAGTTGGCCAGCAGTTGCTGACCAGAGAAAAAATGGCTTACTCATAAACTGCTGCGTGTCTTGACACATTATACAGCTTTTAATAATTAAGCAAAAGCAGGTTCTATATCAAGACAGTTGCCGTCATATAGGAAACATAAATTATGTGTTCCAACACTGTGCATAGCCTCCACTGATATGGCCATGAGTGGTACTTCTGCCATCCAAATTAACTGGGCAGGTGAAATATCAGGAGATTATACAGTTTGAGAAAATGATCGCCACAGAAGTCAGATAGATAGAAATTGAGCTGGGAGTAGGAGCTGTAGGACCATGCACCTGGATTTACAGGAGGAAAGAAAAAGAAACTATGTCCTAGGTGGTGTCCTTGCTTTTGCTTTGTGAGCTGGGACGGTGGCTGCATATCTGTGCAGAGCCCAAGCCCTTCCCTTTGCCATAGGATACACCTAGTCGAGAGGTAGAAATTTGTTTAAAAGTGTCAACTGAAGAATCCTTCTTCTTTAGTCATTTGTACAGTTTGTCAGAACAGGATTCAAATATTGTCAGTCATCTTGAAATCTAGCTAGTTTACAGCTTGTGCTCAGAACCTATCTATCCTTTTGATCTTTTTGCCTTAAGAATGCAATGCATGAGAAATACATAAATAAACTTTAAAGCAAATTATACATGTCAGAAAGTCCTTCTAAAAAAACCTGAAGAATTCAGAAGTGTTCCATGTTAAAAAAAAAAAAAAGAAAGAATGCCTTTTTCGAAGTGGAACAGATTTTGAGCTCTTGCTATGTTCATTTATGTGGAGAATTTATTTATAATTGCTTACTTCTTCATAAGCAATGCATAAGCAACATCAGAGGTGAGAAAAATATCTGCATACTTTTACGTTTCACAAACCTTCAACTGGTTAGGGTCAATAAAACTGCTTAACTAAAATAAAACACAGTTTTAAGCTGCCACATTGAAATTGTTACTTCAAATCCTTGCATTCACTGGTTGCCTGACTTGTCTCCTCTGCTTGCTTTGAAGCTTTTCAGGTCATACAATAATCTAGTTTTGGTTGTTCTCAGAAAAAATAACCAGACAGGTAATGCCATCTAATTTAAGCACTCTTGGAATCCTGAAGAGAATTGAGGTGGTTTGCTTGTAGCTGAGACCTGGGAAGTGTGCTAAAACACATATAATTAAATAGGCTGGGAGAGTTGGGGTTCCGTAGCCTAGAGAACAGAAGACTCTTGGGAGACCTTGTTGTTGCCTTTCAATATAAAAAAGGGGCTCATAACAAAAAAAATGAAGAAAGAATTTTTACCAGGGCCTACAGTGACAGGACAGGTGCAATGGTTTTAAGAGTGAAAGAGGATATATTTAGATTAGATATCAGGAAGAAATTTCACACAAAAGATGTGATGAGACTTTGGAAAGATTGTTCAGAGAATTTAGATTTTGTGGATGCTTCCTATCATTGCTATCATTGAAAGTGCTTAAAGTCAGGTTGGATGAGGCTTTGAGCAACAATGTGGGTTGGAGTAGATGATCTTTGAAGGGCCCTTCCAACCCAAGTCATTCTATGAATATGCTCCAATAAAAATGTGAATGTTTCAGAAAGAATTCCCCTCCCCCCCCCCATTTGCTTTCATGTCAGGCATTTAAACATCTCATTTCTGAGGAAGCAGGCCTTACCCACAAGGTCCTGGCCTCACCTACATAACTGGGCAAGTGGTGTTCACTCCAGCTGCAAGTGACTAAGAGTCATGGAGATAGATGAGACGAGACAAACTATATAGAGCAAGCTGTCCTTGCTCCACAAAACTTTTATGTTTATTTTTCATTAAATGGTGGAATTAGGAATAATCCTATGAAGTGTTGTTATCATCTTATTTTTGTCAGTTTTAAAGAAAGTTTGAACTTTTGAAGAACAGCTCAATAGCCCTCATGGTCTATGGATCCTATCTGTATGAAACAGCATTCAACTGTGGCACTGAGTGCCTAAACTTCATAGGGTGGTGACATCATTTGAGTTTCAGTGCTCTGAGTTAAAGTCAGATATTTCTATTGTGTTTTCTTTGAGTTAGTGTCCTCAGATACTTAAGCTGTCATATGTTTCCTGTAACAATTATCTAATCTTGTGTTTGGATTGCAGGCTACAATGCCTGAAGTCTAGGCAGATGTTGCATTGTTTGGGTCTATGAGCCCCATGGCCCCTTTCTAGATCTTCCTGTGAGCAGCAAGGTCTGTTGTTGAAGCCCTTGGACAGTGCTGAGCACTTTTGCTGGAACTGCAGTGCATTTTGTCCTTCTGACATTTCAGGAGTTAATTGAGATTTACCATGTAATTCTTAAAAGCTGAATCAAGACCTTAGTCTCCACAGTGGACTATGGTTAAAGATTAGAAATAACGCGCCATATAAAACCTCAGGAGCTGAAATCTAGGGGCTTCATTCAGTTCCGTCTTTAAGGCTGAAGTTGAAGCCAACAGCAGCAGGATTTGTGTTCCAGATCTCAGACTAAGAATGTGGTCTTGGCACTTTGATGAGTACCATTTGTATATATATAAACAAAGAAAATATTGATAGTGAAATAATTATGGATACATAAACCCAGGACATTAGGAAGCCATGTTTATAGGCATTTTTCAGTTTATAACCATACTTTTAAGAATTTCCTGTCTTTTGTTTTAGCCAGACACATGGGACTATTTTAAAGCAGTTTTATTTGTGTGCTCTGTTTCCTTCACGCTTTTGTTTGAGCAGAAGAGGATGGGGATAAAATAGCAGTCTCCAAGAAAAGTTTACAAAGTTTATGATGGTAGGCTGTGGCAATTCCCTTCTGCACAATTAAGACAATCATAAAAATACATACACCATATTTTGAAATGTCATTATGACTTATTATGTAAACAGATGATGATAAAATATTGTGAGTCATTACTCAAACACAGTACATGATAATTGTTTCTTTGGAGATACTATGTATTTCTGTTGTGGGCTTTATTTACAGAATTAATTGTAAAAACTTCACAAGGGTACTTAGTGTGTCTTCCCATCATCACATTTGAAAAATAATGATCTCAGCCTCTAACCATGTAAACTCTGAAACAAAAGAGGATCCAATTGTCTTTTTGTGTAAACAAGGGTTGTTTACAAGGTTAGATCTTCACCAGTAAACCTTGATGGAATATGCATGATAATTACACATATTTTCAGGCTATACATGTAAAATCAGAGTCAATGCTGGTTCCAAAACATTCAAACTTAAAAAGATAATTTATTTGATATAAAACCTTAAGAGCCAATACCATTGTCACTTTCTTCTTGGAAAAGAATAAGCTTACAAGTATCTTGTCTTGAGATTTTATTCTCTTCTACCTGCAGTTACTGAATCACAAGCAGCACAGAGTACTGCAAGTGAAGAAAGAAGTCTTGGGTGGATCCCAAGGGACTCCACTGGGTTATGTCCTACTTTCAGAGCCTCTTACGCTTGGGCAGGACTCATTGCCACAGATTGTATAGGATTCACTACCACTGATTAAATGCAAAATGTAGGTGTATGCCTCTATGGCATCTATGTCTGCATTTGTTCCCATCCAGGGTTCAGATGGACTGGTGAAGCACAAGACCATGAAATGTCATAGGACACCTCATTTTCCTTCATCTGTCACACCTGGGGGTGTCAGTTAGAGAGAATCCTGTGCTCTCTCTGCTGGCTTTATGTGTGCTTAAAATGGCACAAGAATTATAAGTTTAAACAACTGTATCAACATGATACTTAACAAGAGTGTGGAGAAATGTCTGGCTTGCCATAGAGTGGGCATCTCTGTGCGGTCAGAAGAATCCTTGAGAAAGATAAGGCAGAAGATAACAGGTTTGATCACCTCAGCAAATGTAGGGATTAGGACAATTGTCTTAATTGTCTTAATAAGACAATTTCAGTAAAAGACATAAACCTTGGATACTTGTAAACATATCAGAGGTCTCAGTAAGACAGATAGAACTTTTTTGGAGTCTTCCTGATCATCAAGATTCCTCCCTCGTTTCTATCTGATCACATCAAAGTTTAATTTTCTGTCATTAAATTTCTCCAAAAGTGATATTCTAGGCATGCACAGAACTGTCCATGTCTGCAGCCGTTTGGAAGACAGGACTGTGGTACCTCAACGTTTTTCCAATAGCTTTGCAATGAGATAATCTCTTCTGTGCTGTGAGAGGACTCTCCAAATCTCAGTATTTCAGCTGCTGTTGATGTCTCACTGTACAGTTAAATCTGCAAAGGGAAATAAAGGGGATATTCTCCCAGAATGAGATGCACTTATTAAAGACATAACTCTCAGGCTTTTCTCAGAAATAGACCCTCCCCTCCCCCCATTTGAGTTTCA
>VXAZ01004042.1:1956917-1985242 GCA_013399875.1 Gymnorhina tibicen
CCCAATAAGGTTGGAATCCTGAAAAATTGAATAATTCTAGCAGGAGGGAATGCTGCCATTGGTGATCTTTTGATGCCAGATGATTTAAGGTATATTATTAGCATAGAAGGTGGGACTAAAAACTCCTTTGAACCCTACTTTGCTCAGGCTTGGGTGATTTTCTATTCACTAAGAGGGAGAAGGGAAAAGAAAAACTCAGATCTAAGAGGTCACTTACCTGTATGAGTCTGACCTTTCTTCAAGTAGAGGTGGAGTTTCTATGTCCCCAGCTATGGGTTCTAATGGAAGCTTAGGTACTGAAACAGGACTAGGGAACATAACCGTGTTATGTTTAAGTTTAGATTTGCAATTCTTAGCTTAATTTTTGGACAGAAATCATAAAGTCAAGGAAGAGCAGGGTTAGTGGCATTTCTCTGTCTTTCTAGGTTTTACCTCATTGGCACTTGTGCCAGTGTTAATTTTGTGGGGCCAGAGAGAATGGTGAACCTGCTTATTCAAGAACATATGATACAAAACCACCAACTAGCTTCTTGACAAGGTGAGGGACCTTGCAGAGCCAGTGCGGCACTGCCCATGTAGAAATGTCAGTGCAGTATTACCTAAAAAGCCTTTGTAGAAGGCCCCACAACACACCATAAAAATGCCTAAGCAGAAGTTGATTTTTTCATAAGTATTTGAGATTATCTTGCTTTTTCCAGCTTTTTCCATTTTTTTCTGTATAAGTTTATAAACCCCTTCAAAACTATTTGTAGTGAAAACATCCCCATTTGCTTTTCTTTGTTAATGCCACTTAGTGTAATCTTATGAACATTGTCAAATTTGTCATAAGTTCTGCACTTCTGAAAGAAAAGTTAGTATTTCTTTCTACAGTAATGAGAATGGCTCTGATTTGTATAGTTTGGGAATCTGAAAAGTGTCATCCAGTGCACTGTAAAGACAGGTAATCAATAACAAATCCATGTTAACAGCATAACAGATAAAAAAGTAAATGCAAGGAAAGAATTCTGGAATTCAGAAGGGCAAGTTTGTATTTACATGCATTCCAACAATTGTTTTGGGAATA
The DNA here is from genome assembly GCA_013399875.1 of Gymnorhina tibicen. Classification (NCBI taxonomy): domain Eukaryota; kingdom Metazoa; phylum Chordata; class Aves; order Passeriformes; family Artamidae; genus Gymnorhina; species Gymnorhina tibicen. The sequence goes on from VXAZ01004042.1 coordinate 1,957,981, forward strand.
ATTTAGAACACCCAGCTGTATCTTCAATTTGAACTGCAAGGAACTTGTCATATTTTAACACAGGATGAGGGAATAAATAAGTTTCATTTTTTATGTGCACATGAACCAACACAGATACACAAAAGGACACAAACAGTTTCAGAAATGATAGTTTCCTCTCAGTCCAATTAGGTGAATTGAATTTGGTTATGTTGCTGTAGTTCTCAGGGCTCTAATTGCACATAAAAACTTCCAAATCATAATGCGTGTTATTTCCACCTAAAACAAAAGGACAATTATTAAAATGTGGTGGCATTTCATGTAGTATTGACAGGCAGCTTAGATGGCAATAATTTAACACTTGCACCATGAAATTAAAATTTATATTCTCTTGGTGCACTTCTTCAGACCAACAGCAGACAGTTCTATTTTTTAATGAAAGCTGGGAGATTTAATTACTTCAGTTTAACTAAAAAAGCCTTTCCATCGCTTGATGACAAAGGCAAGAATGCTGGCGCAAGTTTGCAGATTCTTTGTGAGTGTACTTTCTACAGTCTCCATAGCTCTGCTTTTAGGCATCCAGCTTTCTGAAGGACATGAACCATCCTATAGATTCTTCCACAGATTCCAAGCAATATGTGTAAATTCCAGCTGTCCGTAAATCATTTTTTTGAAAGGCAAGTATTATGGCTGCTATAAACATTTCAAGTAAGTTGCCAAAATCTTCAGCATGGTGTCTTTCTGCACAGAATGTATACAAATTATACTTCTTCTCACAAATTCTTCCCTTTTCCAACAACTCCTGCTGTATTGTGTTACTGTCTACAAAATGAATGCTAAAAAGTGAGCTGTAACTCACCAGATGCAAGCAGCAAAAATGCATCTGATTTATGTTGCAGTGAGGACTGGTAGGACAGAATTACCAAGTTTTCATCCAGAAACACATTTTTTCCTGACACTTGAGAGAACCTTGTAGCTAGAACGCTATCCTGAGGCTACTTATATGTCGATATAAGTAATCAAAACAAGAAATTTTTACACTTGGTGAGACCAGGCTGTAAAGGGAGAGATGGAAGGCCTCTTTTATATCCTAACAGAGAATTTTGATGTGGGTTGCTCTATCAAAGTTGGTAGGAGGGAAGCAGGTAATGAGACTTAGACTGGTAACAAACAGATACATACTGGAAACAAGGAAGACTGCAAATGTGGAAGAACTGTATAAGGGCAAAATGGGAAATTAATTTTAGGCTAATATTATATAATAAACATGCTTTTGGTTAACTGATTAGGGAGCTTTTAAAATATTTTCCCCTGGATTTGAACTTTTGTTTCCTTTAAGAAAGAATAAGCAGTAGATGTGTCTTGATTTCATTATCTCAGTATTATAGAGGCATTTTACCACAGCCCAGAAATACATCTTCCCCTTATGTCTGCATGGTACCTCTGAAACAGTAGATCTCAAGTTCAGTGCAGTGGAAATTATCCACATCTCTTTATGCTTTATAATCCTTCACTGCTCTGAATTTAAGGGTGAGACACAACTCTCAGGGGTGAGAGGGGGAGGGAGGAGAAGGATAAATCCTCCTACAACCAACCTTTTTGTATTTACTCTTCAAATGGAAAATACAGATGTTGCAGAAGTACACGTCTGGGACATTGTTTCCATATTTTTGACAGAGACTAATTCTCACTGCTTTTCAGCTAAGGGGCTTAAAATCTACTTCTTCTCCCTGCCTGAAACTCTGAGAGTTTTTGAAATAAAATCATGTGAATACATTTGCTGATCTTGCAGACTATGCCGTTGTACTTATTTCCTTTCTCTTCTCCTCAGAAGCTTTGCAGGATTCTTGTCTGGGTTATAGGGTTTAGGTTATTTTCTTCTTTCACCACTGTTCCAATGCTCCATTTGCAAAGTGTTTAGATTATAGCAGACACGAACTTCCTCTGTCTCAGAGCCAGCCATGAATCAGGCTGAGAGCTGAGACCACTGGCTGTCAGAGGACCTTGAAAAGCTGCAGCTTTAAAATAACAAGTGTTTGACAGCTCGGTTTACAAAACAGCAGATTGTGACTATATTGTACTGTGGGGCTACATATGACATAATAACTAGGGACTTAAAGTTATTTAGTCTTTTTCCTCTTGCTGTAATTTCCAATAAATAAATCTCTCTGGGACAGGAGGTCTGGTGAGTTGTACAATGCTTGCATTTTCCTCACCACAGCTTATCCCCTCTCTTCTTTACTTTACATGTTAAAAAAACCCTCAGTGCCTGGTAATCGCAGTTCTATAATGTTTCCTGCTGAAAGAGACCGGCTAATGTAAAGATAAATACATACTTTTTTTCATTAGTCAAGGTATTCATTATAAGTCTTCCTCTCAATATCTCTTTAGAAACTTCTTAATGAACAGAGCTTAATATTGTGTGTTTGGAGTGTAACATAAGCAATTATTTTTAAGGTTTTAAATGGTCCTTTTGAAAAAGAGCTATGCTCACAGGATTCGTGTGAGTTTTATTTTTCAGAATCAGTGGTCAGAGGTTGCATAAATGTGGATTCATATGCACTGAAAAAAACTGAAGTGAATAGAATGTGACTACTGGAATGTTCTTCTTTCTCCAGTCATAAAATATGATGGAATGAATGAATAACGACTTTACATTAACATATTTGCTAAAAGAGAACTAGCTATTTTTTCTGCATTCCCTCTTCAGTATAGAAATGGTAAGAAATAGCAACATTTTCTTGGTCTCATTTTCCCTTTACTAATATTTAGGCTTCCAAAGAAACCCAAGGGATATGCATATTCAGTTTCATTAGACATTCAAATCCCTTTGCTTTTGAAATCCCATGTCTAATTTTTACTTCATTTTCTTTTTTTTTTTTTAAGACCTCGATTCTTTAGATTCTGTTTACACTAATTTTTACCATAACCTTAAAATAGATATATTAAATTTCTGGGCTTTATTTTGCAGGTAAATCTGCAAGACTCTCAGCTTAAAAATATTTATATTTGAAAATTCATTTTCTTCATCCTGTTCCGTGGAAAACAGGATACTGGGTGTGACAGACTACATCCAAAAATGTTGTATTGCATAGTACAGGCATGGATTAATTTTAACTTCAGCTATCTTCAGCTGAGTTCATCATCTTAGGCTCCATCTCTAGTCTATGAAGAGAAACAGGCCTTATTAGGGCATGATTTCACTGACCTATTTTAAGTGTGTACTTCAGGATGAAATGAATCACAACCTGAACTCCACTGTCTACACTGAATAGATCTCTATTGACTGTCAAGAGAATGATTAATTGTGTTGACATCTAAACTGAGCCAGATTATTTCTACTCTTAAAGCTGAAGTGTCCTTAAAGTCTAAGAGAATTTTCAGCCTTGAGGAGAAGAGCATTTTAAGCTTCTCATTGTCATCAGTATCAAAATGAAGGACTCCTAGAGGTATTAATTGCCCTTGTAGAAGAACCACAGTGAAGCATATGGTTTAAACCCCATCTGTTAGAATTTGTGGAGAAGATATAGAGCAAAAAAACCATGTCAAGGTTCTGATGCTTGGGTTTACTAGCTGTATAAAAGGATAGTACTGTAGATGTGGCCTTCAGATTTGATAAATGCAGAAAATAACTCTTTATGGGAAGGCAAGAGGCTAATTTCACTTGGGTTTCTCACTCTAAGATGTTATGCAAAACTTAAAATCTTCTCTGAGGCTGTGGACTGAATTACATTTGAAAGATGGGACTGACATGCCCTTTCTTTGACACTTTGAGCTTCAGGTAATGCTTGCTTAACGTGATGGCTTCTGCACATCCACTAATAAGTGCCCAAAAGTATTGCTACTATTGCAGGCTTATGTACTAAATCTGACAAACTAATTAGGACCAGCTATTTTTGCAAGTTTAAGAGCTGGAGTACCTAATCTGCTCTTGCAGTTTTATAACCATATCCTTCAATGTATTTAAGCATCCAATTTCCACTAAAATACCTGTTGTGATTAAGTGGGCTAAATACTTTTGCAGATCTAACCTCTGGATTCTCTTCCTGGCTAAATTCCCTGAGATTTTTGTAGTCAGTACCTCTGAAAGTGATTTTAAGTACTTGTGTGCTAGATCCAAGTACTTGAACTTAATATATTGGACATAACCTGTCTATATCTGAATTTGTATATTTACCTATATATATATATATATAAAAGGTTACCTGTATTTTTGCAGTCCAGTGAGGGCTTTTATATACTCTGAAATGTTAATAATAGATATCTTGAATAATGTTGGTACAACAGTAGGAAGCTACACCACAACCAAGAGGAAACAAAATAGTCTCTAGTAGTTAATTTTTTGCTTTTCTTGCTTAGAATCATATTATTTTTAGAATATGCTTTAAAGATTTACTTTAAATAAATTTTTGAATGAATTATTTTTCTGGGATCTACTCAATAGTTCGTCCCTTTCTTTGTCTAAGTCTTGTCTCAGTTTTTCTATAATATTTTTTTGTAGTGAGTTGATTTTTTCCCCCTGAGCTTTACACTTGGGAATGTGGCTTTAAAAATAATTCTTCCTATTCATTCAGAGAGAAACAATCTATAAATATGCCTATGCACTCGCAGGGTTTTAGTACTTGACAGTTTTATTAAAAGCAACAAGTTCACACAGACAGCATTGTTTCTATGATGTTACTTACCCTTGTCTGTAAAATATCAACCAAGCAAAATGAGACATCGGGGTTTCAATTTGCCAAAAAGTTATAAAAACAATTTTCCTATGCAACATATTTATGAGGAAAATGTACTTCAAGAAGAAGAAGAAGTCTGAAAATACGTCCTATTTAGAAACAATTGCCATGGAAGTTCATTTCTTGTGAACCTTCAAAGTAATTATATTTCTTGGTTTTGTTCCCCACCTTTATTAGAAAGGGGATTGGTGCTTCCCACAATTTTTTTACTGCTTTTACACACCTTTGTATTGCCAGATTTAACTTGGAAACGAAGAGTCATAAAGTTAATAGAATTTATTTAGCTGACCTTTTTCTTAACTAACTTTAGTAATCTAAAAATAAGGCTTCTGGTTCAAAATAGTCATCAAGTTCCTCTTATAGTCAGAGACAGGCATCTAGAGAAGAGCAGTGAGCTTCCAGGTCTTCGATAACTCTATGGAGACTGGGTCACCCAGCTTCTGAGTCACTCTAGGTCAGAAGAGCCCGACTACTCTCTGACAGTGGAAAGTAAATGCAGTAATTCCAAGGAAACAAAACCACACTCAAAAGAGTAATTCCACTGAATCTTCTACTGATGGATTGAGCACTGAACCTAACATACACTGAATGCTTTCTCCCCTCCTCAGAAGATAACACTTAGGATGACTTATCCTTCCACAGTGGCCACCATCCTGAACCAAATCTTGAATGGTCCATTGTCTCTGCTGTTCTACACAATTGCTTTTTATTTCTTTTTGTTTATTGTTTTTCATTTTTAACAAGAAAGAAACAAGTCACAAGCCCATGAATTAGGAACAGGAGAGTAATCCTTAATCTTTTGACTTTGGTAATGAGAATAAACTACTGTGCGAATTAAAATTTTTGTTTGTTTGATTTTTTGTTTGTTTGGGTTTTTTTTGTGTTGGTTTTTTATTTTTTTTTTTAATTAAGGTAATATTAAATTCTTTTCCTTTAAGAAGTTCATAGCAGCATTCAGAGAAAAAGAAAAGCCAAAATAAAAAATAAAATTCCAAGACTTTGGGAAGGGAGAAATGAGGAAAAAAATAAAACTAAAAATAACAATTTGTTAACTTTCCCTTCAGTGAAACTGGTCTGAAAAGTGTGTGTGGGGAGATTGTTTGGAGTTCTGCTAAATTCATTAACATTGAGAACATCCATAGAAGTCATAGGATAGGTTACCCAGGACATTGAACTTAGCTTCAAGTCTTTCCCAGGGTAAAGCTTTTCCAGCACTTGCAGCACAATGTCAATGCAAAGCTTTTCCCAAACTTCCTGGAACAGTTACAGGCAAACCACTGGAGACATAAAAAGTATCTGGGGCCTCAGCCAGCAGCATTCCTGTATGAGTACTGGTATCTCAATTTGCTCTTTATTTTTCTTAATTGGCATTATGCAGTTTCAAAGATTTACAGCCAGCTAGACTAGGAAAAATAAAATAAAGCAAGACTAGAGCTGAGAATGACAGTAACCCTTTACCACATAGTGGACATAATTTTCTACTGCAAAGTCAGTTTACTGCAAACTAGTTTACAGCAAAGTCTCCCCCTCAGTCTTCTGTGATGTTGTAGAAAGTCATCAACTCCCCAGATTATATCTCATCTGTGTTTTGTAGAATGAATATTTTAATTCACTGAAGCAACAGAATAAACCACAATTGCATATATTTTAGACTGAGGGTATGCTTCCTTAAAAACGTATTCTATTTTAGCATGTAAATGTCAGCTTCTTAAAACAAACAATCCATAGACTACATGATTATTACTCTATATTTTGTGTATGCTGTCAAACCTTCCAATAGCATTTTAAAGAAGTACCTCAAAGTACTGCTGTTGTGAAACCTTTTGTAGATAATCTATGTAATCAGGAGCATCTGACTCTAAAAGGGAAGGTTATGAAAGGCACAGAGGGCAGTTAAGCATGTAATTGTCTTTGAGAGATAATGGGAATTGGGCATGTAACTCCTATTTGTACCTCACAAAATCTGCCCTAGAGAGGCTCAAGAGCCTGTGGTTATGTGGGATCTACCACCAGAACGACTGAGTTGCCTTGGGAGAACTTTTACCTTGAAAGCAACAGCAGCTCCTTAACAAGTTTCACACAAATGGAGGGCAAAGGTGTGTAGATTTGGCCTCATGGGAGCAATTCCTTAACTACTTTCCTGCCCTTTGTGTCCCTGATATTATCAGTCATAAGAAGTGGCTGAGGTTAGCAGAGTTAGAGAACTTTCCTTGGGCTCCTTACACATTAAAATATTAATCATTCTGGGTGTAGTCAGTCCCCTGCTCCCTCTGATCACGTACTGCAGCTCTGCTTTGGAATACAGTGTTTCCAGCAGTTACAGCTACAGCTAGACCTGGGTCTGATCCCATTGCTGTCTTCCCCTGCCTTGTTTGTCAGCTGTGCTGGAGAGTGACTGTGCAGTTGGCTCTTGTGTGGCCACTCTCGGGCTGTCTCTTCCAGGGGACTGAACTGTGTTCCCATCCCTAGGAATACTTCAGCTCATGGTGTACTAGCAACAGTGGGCTCCTTCTTTTTGCTTGGAAACATATTCAAGCTTTAGGTTCTCTGCACTTCTCTGGCAGAGGATGCTTCCAAAGCCTGAAGGTTTTTTCAACTAAACTGAAATCCAGCTCAGTATTTTTCTTGGAATTTGTTTGTTTTGTTTTTCTATCTTCTAATTTTCAGGACTGTGCCACCAGCTGTGTGCAGGTGTTCTAAAATATTTCTACATTAAGAATTTAGAAAGATGGCCTTTTGTCTCAAAATGGCAATCTTTGCATAAACAATAGCAGCACTCTGGAGAAAGATGCCACATGAAAGGATGTAATCATACTAGATGTTTTTTGGTTTTGTTTTGTCTTTGTGCTGCAGACCTGTCATACAGTCTCAGACGTGGAGCAGTAGTCCACTGCATGAGGTACTCTGTACACAAAACAAGAAAGTAGGTCTTCATAAACTCAGCAATGCTTACTGAAATCTTAAATAAAAGTCTTGTAGGGACAACCTCTGTCCTCATTTAGGAACAGTGAATTCATTGTGATCAGTTACCAAATTTGGCCTTAAACATAGTCCATGTATTTTGACTGTATATGTCTGGTTTATGTACTTTAACTGTGTTTGCTTGACAACAAAGGCAGAAAAGTCTTCCTCTTGAATTTGGTGGAAGTGTTGGCTCTTACCTCTTTCAGAAAAGAAACAGACCAGAAAAAGGTGATTGTTGTCTTCTTGAATTCTGTTATTATTCCTAACTCAAATTGTAATTCTTAATCGCCCTGGTATAATTGGACTGCATGCACAATTATTTTGTTGGAGGGAGAAAGCTCACAAGGTCCACAAATCAATTAGACTCGTGTGAATGCTGAGGGAAATGTAAATCTAGAGAAGTCAATACACCCTGCCAGTCATTGCTCATTTTTTTTAAGACTTGCTTGCCTCCGAACCTTCTCAAATGCATATCACAATAAGAAAATGGGATGTGAAATTAAAATACATGGAAGTGACAGGACAAAGAATGAAACTGGCAAAAAGCTGGAATATATGCAAAAGCTGTAAACATATGAGCAGGGGGCTGTGAATGAGGGAAGGAGTTGAAGGAGGCACAGAAGAATTCAGCTATTGCTTTTAAAATTGAAATTTTTTCCCTCTTTCCAAGCTTACTACTTACTGAAGGGAAACCCTGAAACAGAGGACAAACAATAAATATTGTTGATGAAAAAAATCAGGGACAATTGGGAGCTAGACCTGTTGTGGAATTACTTCACTGCCCTGAGTCTGACTGTTCCAGTCTGCAGCAACTGGATATGAACGTCTCTCTGCGCCAAGATTGCTGCAAACAGCTGGAGGGACACCCATCCCCCTTCCTCTCCTTTGCCAACAGAACAGTCAGTTCTAAATTCATTAAATGTGGGTGAGAGAGGAAAAAAAGTTTTCACTGTTTTTAGGCTGACATACAGATGTCTGAACTGGGAAGGTTTTTGGGTTTTTTTTGAGTAGAAAAACATAGTGACTGATAAAGAATATTCCCAGAATTAGGAGTTTTTCTTCGAGTGCCTCCTCCAGTGTGGAGGTTTGCAGATGCATGAAACTTTGAAGCAGTAGATTAGAAATATTGTAGAAGAGTAGGGTTTTGTAGAAAAAGAGGATGAAGTGAGCATTACCTATTTCAAACAAATATGTGATATGGTGGTATTTCTGAAGGCTGAGAGAAATGTTATCTTGTGGTTCCTTCAGCTGAGGCTTAATGATGGCAAATCCCCATCGTGGAATGCAGAGTGGAGAATAAAAATAGTTGTTGTGCTTTAAATCACCACTTATGATTACATTAACACCATAAATTCCTATGCCTGGTAGACACATGTAGATCCATGGGTGAGCAATTAATAAAAAATAAAACCCCACTCAATTATTTTCTCCTTTTTTGTTTTAATGACTTATCTATATGCTTAACACAATGCTCTGGGTGAACATTTACTTTTTCCCTTAATTAATTTATAATAAGATTTTTTATTTTCAAGTTCCAAAGCATATTCTAAATGGATTTGAACTCCTATGAAGCTATTAGAAAGCATGTGACATTTGAAAACCAAATTGGTAAATTAAGGATCAAGGTTACAGCAGAACAAATACTCTTTTAAAAGATTACATGCCTTATTATTAAAATTACAGTTACTGTGAGAATATTAGTAATTATACAGACATATCTTCTGTGAAATTCTATAAAATCCGTTCAGAAGTTCAGTTTTGGTCTTCCTTGTTACAGTAGTCCTAAATTCACTTGTTCTGAAGTCAGAAAGAAAACTGGATGACATCTAGTCTGTGCCATTGTATAATGTTGCACATAGGCTCTTTATCACTAATATTTCACTGGTGGGAAGTTTCCTGTGGAGCTGTAGCACATCTTCTAGAAAGGCATGCTGCCTTAATGTCAAGATAAGCAGTAGAGCAAAACAATTACCAGCAATACCTTCACTTTGAGAAGCTTCATTTCATTTTTACAATCTCCTGCTTGGTAACACCGGCGCATTCTGGTGCTTGGTATGTTCAGGCTGCCAGATGACCTGAGTCAGGAATGTTCCTTGGGAACAAACCTCCCAGTGACACCTGTGATCTCAGTCAGGGTTTAAAATAAGAACTGCACAGGACTAAAGCCAGTGTAGAAACCCACAAACCAAGGAGGCTTGCACTTAAAACACTTAAAAAATGAGTAATCTTCCCTAGTGGGTAAGGTCCCCAAGCAAGCACAGGCAAGACACTCTGGGCTGAGCAGAGGATTTTGCAGGGTATACTTTTCCTTTAAGCCTTTTGGCACATTTTGCACTACTTTTTGTTGTTATCTTTAAGTTTTTTCTTTCATTTTTCTGGTGGAAACATTTCATATTTTTCCTCAAGAGAGCTCTTTCCCTTGTTATTACTTCAACTTACAAATATGAAATGAATGTTGCCCAAATCCTTGTATGTACTGAGTTACATTGAACTTCTATAGAATCTTGGTATGTGTGGGAGGAGATAATTCCATTGTTTGGAGGAGAAAGTATTTTGGTAGCATGAGAGTCAGAGTTGATTCTTTGGTACAACTTAAGCTGGTGTCAGTTGCAGGTCAAGACACAAATAAGATTTTCTTAAATTATACTAATTTTACATTTCTATTTTATCCTTTGTGCTCTTACCAGAAACTTAGAGTAGCTTGCAGATGTCTCTAAAGCTGGGATACCTATGCCTTCCTTCTCCTGTGGTGTTTTGTTGCTTGTTGATTTAGACCTGCATCTCAGTTGTTATCCACAGTCAGCTTTGCTTACTCATACAATTATTCAAGCTTTAGGCACTTTCACCTCTGGACATTGTAGATATGTTTTCTACTATTCAAAGACAAACATAACCCCTCACTCCAACCTAAAACCAACACACGAGCAGAAATACTGAGAAGGCAAGTTGTTTTGCTGGATGATACCTATTCTGACAAGAAAATAAAGTGCATGGAAATATTTCCTTCCCTTAAGATCCCTGAATGAATATTGTGTCTAGCATGAGCTCTGTTTGCCTTGATTTTTGTGTATAAAGCTGCATAGGCTCACTCACTTTCATCATGTAATCACATTTTTATAAAAATAATTTTTCAACACTTTTTCCTCAGACAATTGATATTTGACCTAAATGGGATTCTGAAATTATCTGAGCCATATCCCATAGGAAACTGTGCCATAAAATACCATAACATTTTTATCATGTCTTCTACAATTGCTCTCTAAATCTAGGATGGGGGGTACTGGGTGCTCTATTTATTGGTGCTCATCTGATCGCTATCTATTCTCTCTCAATTCTGGAACCTGCTCAGTTACATCCCAACTTTGCTCCCTTTCAAGTCAAAATAGGAAAGATCAGAGAGGGAACACTAGAATATGTGTTCCTCTTGTGTTGGCTTTGCTGTTATGGGACTCAGAAAACTGCAGAGGTCTACCACAGAGCTACAGAACGCTTTCCTCTTTAAAAATACCTGTCACAGTCCAGGTCCTAAGAAACCCTAGATATTTAGCAAAAGATGATAGGAACAGTTAAGTCAGGAATGGAGAGAAGAAATTGCAGATTTTGCATCTCTCTTGGATATCTGGAAGCAGGTAATGAAGACTGAAACTATGCAGATGTGAATCACTAGTTTGGTGGCATGAAAAAGTGCCAGATCCAGGAAATGCAGTTTACTTTGTTGCTGCAAGAGTCTTTGTTGTTCAAACAAGCATGTGCGTAATGGAGACTTCAGTGCTATTGCTGGCATTTAAACTGACTGGATTTATTTTCTGACAGCCTTTAACAAGGTGTCATTATTAGTTTGATCAGTAAGCAAGGCTGTAAATGTTAAAAAGATTTTGCAAATAAAAATTGTGGTTTTGGTCATCATATTTTTTATGTGACCTGGAGCACTTCATTGGGGAAGTTGCATTCAGTCAGCTCACGCCGAATTGCAGTGTGTGTTCTAAGCAGAGCACTCGTACTACCAGTCCCATAAAACACTAAGCATATGATAAATACAATGTACCAAACAAAGGACTGAAAAATCAATGCAATTTTGAATCCTGTTGTGAACTTGCACTTTGGAAAGTGTATTCCTTATTACTTCTTTCCTCTGTCTTACTCAGCCTCACTTGGACTTTCGTGTTCTTCTCCACACAAAACTCAGCAGTTTTTTTGGGTATTTGCAGCTTCATGCCTACCACAGACAAACATGAACCTTTATTTTAACTGAAAATTGTGTCCTAAATGCTAGTTCCTTATGTTTGTACTGTATATCTCACAGGTTTAAAATTTTATAGATATGTATATATGAAATAATGACTGTTTTTATCCAACTTTTCCATGGAGAGGATAACCTTGAAGACTCTGTGTCTAATATTTAAAGCACATTTCTTTCCTGGGGAAATTTGTCTGTGGGCAGATTATTACTGAACTGTCTATGTTAATGCTTACCCTAAGTCACTTGTATATCAGTCTGCAAGCTTGCAAATTATTACTTATACTATAACTTTGACAGGCTAAGATGATGGCTTGAATTTATTTCCAGACCCACTGTAAGTTTTTTGGGAGTCAGAAGAATGTTTGTGTTCAGATAAACCAGTGATTGGTAGAAGTTTGGAGATTTCTCATATCTCCAGATTGAGTGATCAGAATTCTCAGCACGTTAGATAGAAGACAGACCATCAGGGAAACCAGTGGAGTACTGTATACAAGCCAGTTATTTACTTCATCTTACCTGGAGATTAATGAGTTGTATGATGGGAAGGTACCATCAGAAAGCTCTGCTCTCATCCTGTAACAGTCCTCAGCTAAATCAAGGGCACAGCTTCACTAAAAATATGTCCTATTGACATGGTAAAAGGCAAACTTTGAACCCAGAACTGAAAATCAGCATCAGAAAGTCTACTTTTCCTCATTTAGGTGTTCCATGGAACCCCCTTCTTAGCAGTGTGGCTTCATGATTTTCAATGGGGAGATGCATATTTACCTCAGCCTTTATTAGGCTTACATTTTCATTTACAAAGGACTATCTGTTTTCATTTTTGGCATTACTTTTTGCCCTTCATCCTGACCCCTCTTTTTGATTAAATGTTCCATGACTTTACATGGCCTTTACAGCACCACAGCAAAGGAACATTTGAGTTTAAATAGTTTTGGAAAGCAGGTTGGCTTTCTATCCATCTGCTTCTTCCCACTGGGCCCACTCTGCTGCCTTCCTGCCTGAGGGGGTCTGCTGTTAGACCTCTGGCAGAATCAGCTTTCCATAGCTGAGTTTCCTATAGAAATTTGACTTCCCTGAGGAAACAGGGAGAGAGCAATAACAAAGTAAAGAAACCACATTATTGTCTGCTGGAGCAACTCAGAAGAGTGACAAGTGCTGCTGGTGAGGTACTTGGTCAGCTTGGATTTGCCCTCTTGAGGGCTGTGCACCCCGCACATCCTGCAGAGAACTGTCCTGCTCTCCCAGATGCAGCCACAGTAACGCCTGGCGCAGGGAACTTATGCTGCTGGCACGTGTGTGTCTGGTAACAACGCAGGGGACCCCTTTCAGACAGACCCTGTGCCCTTGCAGAGACAGACAGAGCAGAGGTTCTGGACTCATCCTGCCCCAGAAGTGAAAGGTTTCCCCACAGCAGGTATCCTTTCTGCCCTGCCAACTCCCCCTCCTCCCACCTCATTAGGTTTGTTCATAGGCACTGGAAATTTTGTTTTCTCTCTTTAAATGCTGGTGTTTCAAGACGTTGTCAAGACCGATAAGACTTTGCATCTGCTTCCTTAATTTATCCTGTAACTTCCTTTGAGGAGTAAAGTCAGATTTTAATCAGCAATTCCACTTGCAGCCTTGCTGTTGGACGTTGGTCAGGGCTCAAGGACTTTTGAAGCTGACTATGGGAACCTGGGGCTATAGTGACAAGGTTGCTTCAGTATTTCTCTGTTTCTGTTTGCATTAAAAATACAAATGCCTTGTCATTATGTGTGCTGCTTGGGTTACTTCTGTTGTGCCTGTCACTGTCTATTACTTGTTCTTTAAATACAAGTAATGAATAAGTTTTGTAGGACTTGTCACATTTTATTCAGCCATGAAGGCAGTTTGGGTCAATTCAAGAAGTAATAAAACACATAAGGAGAAATGAAAACTGTTCTTGAGAATGATTCTGAAGGAGGGGTGGTCATTACTGTTCTAACTTTCCTTCAGTAACAAAGCATCTTTCTAGATAGCTCATTAAGCTAAAAAATATCCTAAGTGGTCAATCTTTTTATCCCTTCAGGTATGTGAGACATTCTTAATGATAGGTTCATTTTTGCTTTTGGTGACAGAAAAAGCAGGCTGCCAAAATGATAAGACTGAAATCACACAGACCCACATATTTACACAGCAGTTGATTTTTTCTAAACATTATTCCCCCGTGTTATCGGTACAAACTCATATGCTGAATAGGTTGAATTATTCAACTCTGTATGTACTGCATGTGAATCTAATGATGGCTAATGGCTAAGGCAGTTCAGAGATAGCTACATAAACATTAATGAACTGCCGTGGCTAATTACCAGTTTCCGGTACCCAGGGCTCAGCCTCCCCTTCTCTGTGGTGTTACTTCCCTCACCTAAGCAAGACAACGTCAACACATACACTGAAGTGCCAACCACAGGAGCAGAAGCACAGCCACTTTCAAATGTAGGAGGTTTAATATATGAGTCTTTAAAGGATCACAATCTCCATCAGCAAAAATCCAAAACAACCCAGTGCTTTCTGAAGGAATGGCTTTTTTTCTAAAGTAAAGTATACAGAAATCCATCTATCTGCAAGCTTCATGAGTTCTTCCCTCAGCAGAACTATCAAGGAAGGCAAAAGTCAGTGTCTATTTTCTCAGGTTTATTCTGAACCACCAAAAACTCACCCCAAAAGCCCTGTCCAAACAAAACTAAGAAAATTTTGACATAATGCATACTAAATAAGCAAAAACATACTAATGACTGAAAAAAAACATTAAACAGGAGAGCCAAGTCAGGGGCAGTTCTATTCCTAAAACAATGTTTACAAAAAAACTTGTCAGAGAAACAAACAAAAATTAGGTGTTTCAGTGTAGTGCTGGCTTAGTAGCTGTAACTCCTGTTGCCTGAGCCTGCACAAATGGGTGTTTCCTCTGCACCTTTGATATTCAGGCTGTGTAACACCATGACATATCCCCAGAGTCAGAGGAGTAACACCTGCCCACGCCACCTCTCTTTCAAACAGTGAGCACAAATGAAGCTGAATAGATAAATGGACTTTATCTCATGTCCCTGAAATGTTGCTCACCAGCTGGAAAACCAGATAGAGGTTTTAGGTGATGCATACCTGTCAGCTGTGAACTCTACCATCAGATGAACTGCTGTTAACGACACATAAACCTGTAAACAGCTATCAGATGATTGTAGACTTAAATCATTGGTATTGAGCAAGGAAAGGTTCAAACAAATGGCTTTCATGTGAAAGGTTACAGAATTCATGTAAGCCAAAAGGATGGTTGTCCTACAGGATGCTGGTTCTGTTTGTTTATATTTTCCCCTTTTTATTGATGGGTAGAATTCCTGGAAGGCTTAAATTTTTAAGGAATTTTAAGAGAGCTGATTTTTTCTAACATTTTATATTGTTTCCTTTTCAAAATTACAGCGCTTATAACACTGACTCATCTTTCTTTTTGCAGTTTTTGAGAGAGCTCTTGCATTATCGCCACAGCTACTGGCTCCCTTACTTGTATGCCTAAAAAAAGGAAAAAAGAAAAGAACAGATTTTCTTTCTTTTACTGACCATCTATTTCCTTGACTATTAGGCATGCAACACTTTGAAAGTTAAAGCAATAATATACCCTTTTATAGAAATGCATATGTTAATTAAGGAACTGCTGTTCCTATACTTTAAAATTACAAAGAAATTTCTCCATCAGAGAAATTAATTCTAGTTACATGCCTAGGACACTATTCAGTGTTTAATGGTTCTCTAGCCAACAAATTTGACAGTACCCATTTAAATATATAAACAAAATATGTTCCTGGTAAGAGAAGAATAAGTTTTCTAACTTTTATTCTGGAATACATGTTTTTACTTTGTTATAACTCACCTCTGGTTCAAAACCAGAGGATTATAATGTTAATCCCAAACAAGCTGTAGTGATTCAGACGCACAGTAACAGTGCTCAGACCGGGCTAAACAAAGAGTTATTGATGTTCACCCTCTAAATACTCCAAAAATAAACTGAGTTTTTTTGAAGTTACTCATAAACAGCTTCCACTAGGGCTTAGGTTGACATGAATTCCCAAATATTTTAAGTTCCAAATATGTGAAAATGTGTCCAAAACTGCCTATGAATGATGAATTTTGACTTAGATATGATTGAACTTGAAAGAAAACATCTGTTATTGTTTAGTGTTTTATTGCCACTTCCATCAGTAGCAAATACATCCAAATTTGAATATACAGAATTATGGTATATCAGAGAAAGACGAAGGAAAGATAGAAAGGGTGAGCACTGAAAACTGGCCCGTCAAACCCAGATTTCTAACTGGTAAAAGCCTGCTTTACTACAGTATCATATACTGAGGTTCATTTGAAATGAATAGTGTAAATCTGACTAGAAATAATTGTACATAAAACAGTATGTTATTTAAAAAGTTTTATTGCTTAGATCTGTGGAAATATGATGAGATAAATTGTTCTTTCAGTGGTGTGAGACTAGAAGTGGAGTATTACTCCAACACTCCACTGCAAAAGGCTGCCAGCGCTGCGGATGTGTGTGTGCAAGACAAGCATCAAGTCTCGCTAGCCTCACAGACCAATGCTGAGCTGTTTCTTAGAACTTTTATTGTGACACACACATGACAGCTGCAGATGGTGCTTTTGTACACACAAATCCCAACATCCTCAGGCAGATTTATTTCTAAAACTCTTATAAATGAACAACGAAAAGCTAAACTTCAGACACCCTTTTCTATGTTATTTTGTTTTGTTTCTTTCATCACCCACGCTGCTCAAGCACAGCTATCAGCTGTCTGTGTGGCTTGTCTGTGCCAGTGCTGCTGGGTGTAGGACTGTGATCACTCACTGAAAGGGAATTGCCATTTCAGGCAGTGGCACCAGAGTGACAGTCATGGCGAGTAAATATGTAACTGCTGCATGTGGCAGTGGAGATAGCATGGGTGAGGAGACAGACTTCATCTCTGAGATGAAATTGTCTGAAAAGAGACTGTCTGTCCTTTTTTGGCACATTTCTGATACGCTTTTCCACTTGTCTTGTGTGCAGAAAATACTGTATCACACCATGACTTTTTGAAAAATTACGAGAAAAAAAAGACTGCAGATTGTGTGATTAAGAATCAGAGTACAAAAAGCTATCACAAAACCCAAGGAACTGAGATTTGGGTATAATATGGTTGAATTTTGAGGGCCTAAACTCAGGGGACTCCTCTGTTCTTTGTGATGACAGTGGAGTTAGTCTTGATCAGGGGTGATGAAACTCAATATCCATTCTTAGGGAAGAAACAGTACGGAAGATACAGTACTGAGTAATACTGTTTATATATTTGAATGTAATGTTTCAAGATCTATACTTCAGAAGTTCTTTTTAGATTAAAAATGATGTGCCCACAACATGTAGTATAGGTCAGATTGAAGATTTAACAAGCAAACCTCCTCCTGTCAACACTTCACAGTAATATCTATCAAAATCTTCCGTTTGGACTGTGCCTACTGTGTTTGTACAAGGGGGAAGAATAAGAAGTATAAAGCCAATAGAAAACCCCAGCTTGTTTTTGCAGGCTGTAGTACTGTTCTTCTGCTCTCCTAGTTCATGTATAATTTATTGCTTTCTTTTGCACTGTAAAGCAAAGGGTAAAACATGTTCTTGCAAATAGGATGCTTTCTTCTCTCTTGTTTTCTTAGTCTCCCATCTTCACTCCAATCAACACTGGGATCTCAAATCACATTTATTCACTTTAAATCTTCACCAAATCTGAAAGGAGTTGGGGGGGGGGGGGGGGGGGGAGAAGATTTTTTACCCAAGAAAATTTTTTTTGCTGAATATCAAAAATCTGCAGCAAGCAGCGTGGGAGAGCTTTCAAAGAACAAGTCAGAGCAATCCTTTTAAATAGAAAGTTTGAGGCACTGCTCTCATATGTTCTTACAGAAACCAAAATGGTGCTTTCTGTCTGAAAGGAATGTCTTAAAATGGTACTGGAAAGCCAGAGGTGTGAAAAAAAAACCCTTGAGGGTTCAAAGCCAAAGGGACAATATGATCAAGTAACAGTTTTATAGAGCAACCCTCAAGGAGTTTTCCATCAGATGCAGTTTGTACTACTGATTAATTTCTGTTCTGGCCATTAAAGCAAATGGGAGTTTGAACACAGTCAGGCTAAGCTGAGTACTTTTAAATATCCTCCTACCTCACCCACTCTGAATAGCACTGAGTGCTATGTTAACGAACCTCTTCAGCTTCCTCTAATCCTAAAGGGAATTTAATGTCGGTAAAGGCACAGTGTATTTATTAGGGCTGTTCATTTTGCATTTGAGGAAAGAATTTCACAGCTGTATTTCTAAAGATTTCAAGTTGACTAAACAATGGCCGCCACTGTTGACATCAGGAAGCACTGGCAGCAGACATTTAGCAACCAGAGCTATATATTATGTATGCTGTGTAAACCTTTACTCTCATGCTAAACAGCACTTAAAAATGCCACCAGTGTTATACCATATATTTCTCACAGAGCTCTATTGTATGCACAAATGCCTTCAACAGCTTGCATTGCCATTCCTGGAACAGTCCTGGACAGGACAAACTTTTAGAAGAACATTTTATCAGTGACTAGATCTAGTGAGCTTAGTAACAATAATTCAAGAGAGGCAAGAGTTAATGCAGAAGGAATGGCACATTTCCTGAAAGGCTTCTGCCTTCTGCTATGGACTATTTCACTTAGACCTCCCACAGAGCCAGCTTTCTAAAACTGTGGGTTTCTTTTATTCTTGATTTTCAACCCACAGAACATTGAAAAGTCAGATAAAGTATCCTCTCTCATTTTTTTCTCTGTCCTAGCACTATGAGCCCATTCTGAATTTGGTCTCTTCTTGCAAACTCTTTTAAAAAAGCTTGAAATTTTCAGTGGGATTTAAAGACCTGATGCTTTTACCAGCTGCTGTTAAAAGAACAATTAAGAACTTCCTCTTGCAGTCTTTTCTCCAAGCAGTGAAAACCAGGATGGTTTCTGAGAACCTTAAGCCAGGGGAAATACCTGCCAGAAAAAGTTAGGTAACAGTGGGTGGGGGAAGAAATCTCTCTGAAGGGAGTTGGAATAAAAACTCAGACACAGGACTGAATCATTAATTCTTTATTCATTCACCGAATTTGAAGAGGCAACTTAGATGAGCTTCTAGATGGATAAATGGGACTATATTTCAGTTCTCTAAAATATTCTTCAGTTTCTCAGTGGAATGTTCCTGAATTAGAACCACGTAAGGAAGCACATCATTTTACTGCTGGGTGAAAAATAATGACATCTGTTTCAAAGGTTGTTTTTAACATTTAAAAGAAAACGGTCTACATTAAAATTTCAACATCTGAACTCTGAAGACATTGTTTGTAATGTCATGAACATGCTTTTAAAGAACACATCTTTACCTTAGGACTGAAATAAGTACAATGGAGAGAATGAAAAGACTCTTAGTAAGAACTAATCACAACCATGTTTTGGTCTAGTATTGCTAAGATAAGATAAATCCCCTTGGCTTGTATCATCCATCATCCAGCCCATGATCCTATGTTATAGGTCTTCTACTCTATCTCCTCATTTCAAAGTGAAGCTTCATTTTTTTGTGAAGCAAATGGTAGAGGAGTAAATGAATGTGCAACACACTTTCTTGGGCAGCAACAAGTTACCACAGACTATCTGGTCTGCCTGAATTTGCACTTGAAGTCTGTTTGCAATAATACAAAGGCAAAGGTTGAAAGTAGGACTGTGTTGTTTAACTGACCTTTATTTTGGCTACCAAACAGCAAAATCCACTCAGGAGGGAAAATTGATATGGGTTGATTTAATCATTTCCCTGTCTCCATCTTTTTCACTCTCCAAAACAGCAACTCTTGTCAAACACAACGTTCACTCTTTACCATCTACAAGAACAAGCAAATGTGACCACATATCTGAGAGGACTTTCATTTCACTGTGATCATGAGCTTCTGTGTCCTTTGTTTCCACGTCATACAGTGTGCTGTGACAGGTTGTCTGAGTATATCTAATTCAGAAAGAAAATGAAGGCTCAGATTTACCAGTGTGCTAGAAGAAATCTAGTATTCAATAGAAGCAGCACATGTCAAGTGCATGGTTGTGACTACCATGCTGATCTCTGTGGAAAGCTGAAAAAGTGCACAAAATTCAGTGGTGTCAGTATCTACTTACTGAAAAGCATGCAGGGCTTGTAAGATGATCTGTTGTGTTACAGAATTTGGGAGACTGTAGCAGGAGAAAAGAGAAGATACATGATAGATATCAAAAACCAACAAATTTTGTGTTATCTGCAAAACTGCAATCACAGAGTATATGAAAATGAACATTATTGAGGGTGCTTCAAAAGGACTGATAGATAAATTATGAACCCTTTGGAGTATCTAGAGAACTTGTAAAAACAGCTTAAAAGGTAGGCTGTAAAGAGGGAGGAATGCATACATAATCATAAGGGAATTATACAGCCTCCTGGCAAAAATCTCTTGCTTGGTTGGAAAATATCACAGAATTCAAATAGAAGTAAACTCTATCAAACTGCAGTTTAATTTAACAACAACAACAACAACAAAATCTAAGCTACTAGAGAGGATGTGAGCTGCTTCAACCAGTGAACGTTACAGAACTACATGATATCCATAGAAAAATACTAAAATGATAGTGGTTTTAATACATAAGAAAATTATCTTCAAGTCATATTACCAGATCTGTAGTTGGGTGAAAGTTATGGTTCCATAATTTGAAACATATCTATCATTAGGCTTACAAACCTGTTCTTTAAAGGGAATAAAAACTACAATGAGATGGGTGTCATAATGAAAACAGTGACAAGAGTTGCAGCCCATGAAAAAAAGGGAATGAGAAATAGAATATAAAAAATAAAAAGAAAAGAAAGTTTCATGCTAAACCGTAAGAGTTAATAAGCCAAATCTAAGGCATGAGAGAAGCTGAAGTCTGCTCATTGAGGTGAGTGTTGCATTTTGTCTTCAAAACAGAAAAAATACTCCCTATTACATCCCACTTCTCCAAAAAGCAATCAAGTCCTAATATATTTTCCCCATTAAAGAAAAAAAAAAAGCTTTGGAAAACTCTTGTTAACAAAACTTTATAATGTGTGCTGTCTGAAAAACTTAAGGCGTGATTTTATATTGATTGCTAAACCATTGAGTACCTTCAGTTACACAAACACAGTGCTCATGGAGGTACATAAAGACAGGAGATGCACAAATATATGGACAAACTGAAGCTGAACTTCAAAAGGAGGTCACTGTGACTTTCATTCGAGTGTAGGAATGAGCTGCAAGACTTTGTTTCAGTAGGGAAAATGGTATTAGAATTCAATTAACCATTGAATAGAGAGAGAAGAGAATAATCAGTGACAATATATTTGTGTGGTATTTGCCAGTGATTTAAAGGAGGCAAATGGTAAGTTTTTCTAAATCAATGACACTGACAAATGTCAGTAACATGTGATCTTGTGAGAACAAGCACACTCTTCAGAAACAGGACGTATCTGAAAAACCATCCAGTACACACACTGCTTTCCTGTCTTCCAGACATGTACCAGGTTTGCTAAACAGAAATTATAACCTTTAGATACTTTTTACTTCTATAAATAAATTTGTCTGTAGATACCTCCTAGTTATTTTTATAGTGCATTTGCCAAAGCACTATACAATTAAAATTTAGTAAATAGCTTGTATTTAGAATGTGCCAAAAAGATTCGTATATATGTTCAGACAAAATTTCTCCCATCTGAGGAACTGGAGTGCTTAGCTGGCTGACAAGGGCTTGTGATTCAGTTTGCATTGGCACTGGGAGACAAGAAAGATGAGGTAAAGTTGTATGTTGGGAGATCCAGCCTTAGTGACAGTGAGACTGTGAACTTGGCAAGAGCTTGTTCAAGCATCCGTAGGACATCACCTTCCCTCCTGGGCTGCTGTGAGAGGGAGGTGAACCAAAGGCATAGGTAGTCGTCCGAGACAGCGAGTAGCAGTAAGTGGCATCTGTGACAATATCTCTCCAAAGCTCACAAAGATGGACATTGGAGATGGGCCAAGAGCACCACATTCTCTTCTGTGTGTAGCCTTCAGGATGAGGGCTCTGGTTGCTCACCTAGCCATCTATCCAGGTGCTTCCAGGGAAAGAGCTCTGTCTGGGAATAGTACGTACATGCACTGAAGTTGCTTGGAAAAGTAACAAGCAGTTCCTGCAAGGTATTGTATTGCTCTGGGGGTCATCCTTGGCAGAAAACAAGATTCCTCTCCCACCACGCCTGCCCCTACAGGAAGGCTTCATTCCTTGTTGCTGAGGAGGAACTCTGCCTCTGATGTGAAGGTTTTTTGGTTGCGGTTGTGAAATATAAGTAAGTCAGGCTCCTCTGGGTTTTAGACTTTTTGTTCTGTTTTGCCTCTTTAAAGAAAAAGAATCTTTCTCCAATAAAAAATAAAGATGTCAACCCCTCTCTGATAAGAATAAGTTTTTATTCCTACAGTGTACAAAAAGCCTTTGCTAACTCATTCACCTGCAATTCCAGGAATTTGTCAGGTCCATAAAGGTAGAGAACTTCATAGGACTTCATAGAATCATGACCATGGGTAGTTGTTTAACTGTCTGAAGATTACTCATCTAAACTTGGTTCCTGCCATAGCCACTAGGGAGAGATAGTGACTTTGCAGGGTCACCCTAGAAATGGAATAAATCATTCTTTCCCGTGTCTTTCTCTGTTGAGTAGGGATGATAGGTTTACACTTGAAGCTGAACTTTAAGCTGGCCTGGCATGTTAGCTGACAGAAAAAAAGGGAGCAAAACCACAATAATTTGCATTTGCAGACTAAATAATATATATCACTTTTACATTGGAGTGATCCACCATGTGTGACTTAGAAGGTAATATTAGCCAGGTTCCTTCTGAACTAATAGAACTTACTCGAGCTACTGAGTTTTAGAAAAAACTTGGCTTATAGTAATGCCATTGGTTTTTTCACACTGCCAACAAAAATTTCTCCAGTACTCCCTTCAGTGATTTAACTGGTGGTGGTGAACATCCTCTGCTTTTAGAACCTTCCATTTCAAAATGGCAGAATTTCTTATGCAAATACTAAATCCCATTTTTCCCGGGTCCTTTCTTATCGCTGAATTTTTTATGATATTCTTTTACGGTTTCACTGACTGTGGTTTAGTTTAGTCAGTACACTTTTCTTTTTAGACCATATTGCAATTTGCACTGTGGTGATAATCTTTCACTGCAAATGCTTGCAGTCAAGAAAGTCTCTTCTCTCCTTGCAAGGAAAGAAAATTCTTATCAATTTTTACAATCTCAAACTGTGTTTAGACTCCAAAAATTAACATTGTTTCCCCCTACCCACCAAAAACCCCTCTCAGATCTAATTTGCATTACAAGATTTGTTTTCACGGGAGTTGGAAAACCATTGGATTCAAGCTAAAGTTGTAAAATATATATGATGGAAGGAAGTTCTCTACTAAACTGTGGCCACATTGTTAATATATTTCTTGACGACTTGTCTCCATAAATCACAGTTACTATTAATGTAATGCAAAAAATCACAAGAAAATAACAAGAACTTTTGTTATGAGATGAGAAATATTTCATGCATTCTGAAAGAATTTTTCATGCTGCTTTAGTTCATAGTGGCATGAATGCAAAGCAACATGCCATAGAGTTCTGCCTCCAGCAATACCTAACCGTGGGACTGTGGTTCCTTTTTTTTTGTCTGTTGGAGATTGGAGCCCCACACCTGTTAATCTGGCACAAGGTCATTCGCTTTCACTACTCATTTGCTTACAACTGCAAGATTTCAGACTAAGGGTTCCTGTAAATCACTCTCTGAGCAGCTGGACTCTCTGGACTCTGTTTCTCACTAGATTAATGTCTTAGGCATATATATTCAACATATTTGCTCCTATTTCTCTAACTCTCCTTCCTCTACTGTCAGTGTCACCATTAAGTTCTGTCTCTCCATAACCTCTATCTATCATCTCTATAGCTCTATACCTCTTAGCAATATCATCTGTATCTAGATCTGGAGTTATCCAGCAGATCATTACTGGCAGTTTGTAGTCACCTGCTGTCTGTAAGGACTTGTGGGATCCCTGCAGTGCTGATTTGGCATCTCTCTAAGTAGCACTGCCGTTACTCAGTAGGGATTTTGTACAGTACAAGAACCTATAGACTGGCTGAACCAAAGTATTACAAGAGAGTTTTAAATAGAGTGCAGTCAGTGGGTGCCTGTGGCCTCATTTATTTTTGAAAGACTGTATTGATGTATCTCCTCCCCAGAATTCAAATGGAAATCTGGGAGAAGATCCCTTGAAAGACAAGCCAGAGAATGAGGGAGACCCTCTTTACCCCCCACATTAACATTTCAACCTTGCCTCAAGTGCTTAGTACTGAGTTTGAGAACAAGGGAAATGGTGTCCTGAGGCTTCAAGGCACTACTTCGCCTTTGTTCACTCAGGCCATCCTGACTATATAGATTACTGTGCTTCAGCACGAAAGGCTCCCTCATGTCCTAAGGAGGTAATAACTTCACTTCACATCATCATTGTCTCAGCTCAGCAGTCATGTTGCTAATTGACCTTTGGTGTCTCCGAGTCAGGAGACCATGCTAAAAAAGACATCTGTGCTTACCTCTAAGTGCCTGCCCATTCATAATGGCTAACTGTGGGCTAATGAGCCCTCAAATCTGATATGTAGTGGCCAACAAACAATTGCTAGTGGATTATGAGAGCAAGGTTAATAATGTACAACTTGTGATGGGTAGAAATAATTGTCAACTTTTTTTTTTCCAAGCTTCTGTGCAGTATTTCATAAAACAACAAATAGGAAAAACCTGAGTGATTTTCAGCATTCAAAAAAGTGAAACTCACAGGAAACTGATAATGGATAAAGTTTCCAATCCAACTCCACATAATGATTTGGCAATTCAAGCCTGAGATATTTTGGAATCTAAATGTTTGTAGTTTTTCAGTGGGAGTTTTTCCCCCAAGGCAGTCTGAGTTGATAAAAAAGTACTGAGGCAGTGAGTTGTCTAGATGGGAACCAAATACACTGACTGCTATTGAGGAGAGATTTATATGTAAGACTTTCTGAAAGTCAGGGAGGATGGGAAAGTCACTTACAGATGTTCCAGCAACATCTGTGTGTCCCAGACCACATGTAAGGGAGGTGCAAGACACTTGCAAGATACACCTTAGTGGATCTGCTCCTAAATATGAGTGATCCGAATTTTTTTGGTTCTAGTGGAAGTGAAAATTTGCAATTGTTAGAATTCTCAGTTTGGTAAACCAAAGAACTAGAGGGACCTGAGTTGCGCTAAATGTGACATAGGTGTACTGCAGTCACACAGAACAGGTCTTGGGCAGGAACACGTGCACAAGAGGAATGGTAGAACAGGCATCGGTATAACTATATTTGTGCTAACTTCTCTGCACTGCTAACACCAACCAGCACCCTGAGCTTAGAGCATCTCACACTAATCAACTGGACTCATTACTGTATAGCTCTAACAGTAGTGTTCAACTCCACATTAACGAATGACAGCTGTGTCTGATCAGCATCTACAAGTTTTGGCCCTGTCTTGCAGTCTGGTCCTCATTTTGGCAAACAGATACACTGAGAGGAAACAAGGAACTAAAAATATGAATGGTTAGAGCAATCACTTATATTGTGGTGTTCTCTAACTGAGCACTTTTCTTTAATAGAGTACAACACAGAAGAAATTAGAAAGCTGGTTGTCTGTGGATAATTTTAAAATCTCTGAGAAACAGTTAATTTAAAAGTGAAATACAACTCGATATTATCTGTTATAATAAATATAGCTTTCTTCATTTTTAAGACTTGAATTCTCCAGCTATGTGACTAGAAGTGCAGAGATTCTGTAGATTTCTGCAGTTTTGTATCTACAGGTCTGTTATTTGATTTATGAAATGTAAATGTGACTTCAGCTCTTTGCTCATGTTGCATAAATCAGCAAGTTTTGGCTTGCCCATTAACTATGAAGAGGCACCAGAACACAGAATTGATGAAACGCATTGGTTTTTTTTTTTTTACCCTCAAGATATTTCAAGCCATTTCAAAGCTGAATACAATAACAGACACTAACCCAGTGTTTTATTTCCCTTTTTAAACTTTGATTAAATGTTCTTTGTATTTAGGATTATCCGAATTGTAACACTGCACTGAGCTCAAAATATAGGATTGGATCAAAATATCAGATATTTGTTGAAAAGACAGCACACTTCCCAGTAGGAATTGATAACCTGGATGACTAACAGACATCTTGGTGATTATCGGTCCACCTGAGATTTAATTTCTGTATGCTGACATTTCTTGGTGAGTCAGTGTCAGGGGAACTAGAAGAATGAAACTTATTTTTAGATCTTTGTCCATTTTATTTCTCACTTTACACCCAGATACACAGTAAAGTGAAAGGGTAGAAGATACTATATACAGCAGAATCCAAGAGTTAATTTATTGTATGGAAAAACTGTGGTATCTTTCCTCTTACTAGGCATAGTATTTCTTAATGACATTAGTGTAGCATAGTACAGTGTTTTAATTGACAGACATGGAGTTCCCATGTGCAAATCACCTGCTTGTATCTTTGCTGGCTAAGATAGTAGTGCCTTGCTGTAACAAAGTACTGCTTGTTCCAATCTTACAGTCCAGAAATTCAACAGGTTTTGAATAAACTCAGTTGTCAGCCTCTTAAAGTCAGTGGAAGTCAAAGGTCTGTTTTCTTGTGAGACTTTCAGTGGCAAATTCGAAGAGCCCAACTCTTAATCCATTTCAGAACACACTGGTAGCCATACCCATACAGAAAAAAAGGACCTTTTTCAAGTGAAGTGAATCATGGAATTGATTAGGTTGGAAAACACTTTAAGGATAATTGAGTCCAACTGTAAAAAAAAACCCCAAAAATCCTCCCTAAAAAAAATAAAGCAAAAAATAAAAGTTAATCATGGTCCCTGGTCATGTAGTTGTCCATTTGGCCATTTGCTTTTTTTTTTGCTTCCATGAGCCAGTAATTCCAAGAACTGAACTGATGACATACATAAGTGTGAAATGTCACGTGGTTATTTAGAATTTCATTTTGCACCTCTAAGAGAGATTCTTTTTTAATGAATAAATGTAACACCCCCTGCCCCCCGATTAACTGAATTATTTCTTCTTGCTGGGGTTACCTTAAGCAAGCAGTACACCAAGTTTTTTTTGTATCCACTGTGTGTATTACATGCACGTGTGTGTGTATGTAAGCTGTTTGTTCTTTCTTTTTTTTTTTTTTTTTTTT